>JAOQGM010000004.1:33255201-33284032 GCA_027564225.1 Gallinago stenura | reverse complement strand
TCTGGATGGCATCCCTTCCCTCCAGCGTGTCAACTGCGCCACCAAGCTTGGTGTCATCAGCAAACTTGCTGAGGGTGCACTCTATCCCACTGTCCATGTCACTGACAAAGATGTTATACAGTACTGGTCCCACTATGGACCCCTGAGGAACACCACTCGTTACTGGCCGCCACTTCGACATTGAGCCGTTGACTGCAACCCTTTGAGTGCAGCCATCCAGCCATCCTTATCCCTTATAAACTAAGGGAGAAGAACCATATAGTTTCTGGCACTTGTAGAAATACGAAACAAGTCAAATACGAATTAAAGACATTAAAGTTTCAGCATACTGGAGCAATAAGCTATTTTAAATCTAATTTATTTTCTCCTGACCCTGATAATAAGCATCAGTAACAATACTACATGGACAATTCCTACTTATAAATTATCAACAGACACAAGCTCCTCATCCCTTGAAGAGCACCACTGCAACTCCAGAGCTTAAAAAGAAACAAATCAATTTTACAATATAGAATGAGTTATAATAACCAACAAAAAATTAGTAACTTCATCCGATTTAGCAACAGCCATTAAAGACATTTAACAAAGAAAGGCACATCCATACTGACTGCCCTGTATGTATACGCATTTCTCCCAGAAGGTCAGACACCCTTTCTTTCCCTTCTCTATGCACTAACAAATGATATCTCGTGTATTATCCCAATAATTCCAACCCACCAAATGAAACATTCAGCAGAAATCCAGCAATTAACTGGCAGAGACAGATTCGCAGGCTATAAAAGTCAAAAGAAAGGAGGGGAGAAGACAGATAATTGCTAATTCCAGTGTCTCAGCTACAGTAACATCTGCGTTCAATTCCAGTTGTTGGGCAAAATGCTTCACAGTTATCTTTATAATTAGGCACCATGTAGTAACATCACTGAAAAATAATTAGTAAAGAGAACTCCAAATTAACATTTATGGTATAAGCACCAGGAATAATGTCACTGATTTTGGAGAGATTCATCATCAGTCCATGTATTTTGGGGGTGAGGAGCTGTTGTTTGTTTAAGTCTCAGATAACACAATTTATCAATTACTTTTAAATATTCATGTTTAAAACTGACTTCATAAACTAAATTAATAAGGTCCTATTTCAAGTGTCATACATGAGCATTTTATTATGGAAGGCACGGTTTGTAGTGAAAAAACACAAAAAAGTTAAGCTTCTCATCCATCAATACCCCCAAGCCCATTCCAGCCATTCTCTGCCCAACCTGTACTTGTGCCTGGGACTGTCACGTCCCAGGTGCAGGACCCTGCACTTGGCTTGGTTGAACTTCATGCAATTTGCATGAGCCCACCTCTCCAGCCTGTCCAGGTCCCTCTGGATGGCATCCCTTCCCTCCAGCGTGTCAACTGCCCCACCCAGCTTGGTGTCATCAGCAAAACTTGCTGAGGGTGCACTTTCCCACTGTCCACATCGCCAACAAAGATGTTAAATAGCACTGGTCCCAGTACAGACCCCTGAGGAACACCACTTATTGCTGGCTGCCACTTGGACATTGAGTTGTTGACCGCAACCCTTTGTGTGTGGCCATCCAGCCAGTTCCTTATCCACCATCCAACCCATGACTTCCCAATTTTGAGACCAGGATGTCGTGTGGGACAGTCTCAAATGCTTTGCCTAAGTCCAGCTAGATGACATCTGTTCCTCTGCCCTTGTCTACCAAGTCTGTGGCAGAATGGTACCCGAGTTCCTGCTGCTCCTCACCACGTGGGGACAGGGGCTCATCCACCACATTGGGCACTAAACAATTTTAATTACTCACAGGGTGGCACAGATCACTTTAAAACAGATAAAACTGAGCCACCCACCACCCCGTGGGCAGAAGGACCGACGGCCGCCCGCTTGGCACCGCCGGTTACCCCAAATCCCTCGGCGCTGGCTTTGTTTTGCATAGCACTTTGTAATGCTGTTAGTTGACTTGGCTGCAGTTTATTTTCATTTTATTATATTTTTTTTCTATATATATATATATAATTTTTATTTTTTTATTTTTCCACTTGCTTCAACACTCGCTCGGATTTAATGGGCTGGGAGCCAAGGGGGTAACGCAAGCCAAGTGCCGGCGTTTCTTTGGCGTGCAGATCCCGACAAAGAATATATATATTTATATTTATATATGGTAATTGTCTCTTGCTCCTCAAAGCTGTAACTCTGGCAGAGGGGATGCTGGAGCTCAGCCTGCCAAATATTTAAAAATCATCATCGGGCGGCGATGAAAATGCGTATTTATGGCTGTGAGGAGTCGCATCAAAGCAAGAGCCATCCCCCTCCCCTGGAGGAGTCACGGCGTCTCCCTTATTCAGAAGGGCCTGCTTTTAAATCACCCCAAAGGTCTGTCAGGGCTTAAAAAAGCCCCGAGAGCTTGGCCTGAGTGTCTGGCTTATTCTGAATATTCAGAATATTCGCTTAGGGCTGCAGTTTTAGCCACGGTTTCTAAGTTCTGCGTGGACAAGAGAATGTTGCAGTGATTTATGCACTTGTGGCCCATCATTAAATATTCTCTAATCCCCCTCTCACAGTTGGTTTCTTACTTGTTTGGGGTGGGATTTTTTTTTTTTGGTGTTATTTTTTTTTATTTTGCAATTTCTTTCTGGCATATCAGCGATTTGTTCTTTTTTTGGGGGGGTTGCTGTGAGGTGGAAGCGTTCTGTGGACCCCTGGATGTGCTGGTGGGAGTGGGCTGTGCCTGTGATGCTCCTGGGCTGGAAGAATCCCTTCCATCTGGAAGAATTCCTGCTGGAGCAAATCCCTTTCCTTGCAGCCTCATTCTTCCTTGCCAGCATCGCTGCGACTCCTCCGCTGGGAAAAACTTACTGCTGTCAAAAAAAAAAAAAAATTATGAAAAAAATGTCGTTTATAAACAACTGGGTTTTAATAACTTCCTCCCGACTCGTTGAGTCATCTCCCCCGGCTGTAGGAAGGATGTCATCTCCTCGACGAGGTGACACGGTGGTGGAGATGCTCCTCAGAGCTCCTGGCTCGGGTCCCACCGAGTGGCCCAGCCTCTGTGGTGATGCTGTGGCCAAAGGGACGTGGTGGCCACCAGCTCTGAATCACCAGGGCTGGGGTGGTGGTGGTGGTGGTGGTGGCATGTCTCAGCCCCAAGTGGGTGTTGCTCAGGTTTGGGTTGGTTTTTTCTCATTGAAATTCTCACCCTTTGTCAGCAGGGTGGTGGTAGGTGGGGTTTTTTTGGGTGGGCTGTGATCTGCTGAGGAAGTCCTGGGATGGTGACAACGTGAGGAACCCCTAGACTGGCCACCTCAGCTCCAATTTTAGGTGGCCACCATGAGGTCTTTTGTCTGGGGGCTTTGACATTAAGTCACCTGTTATTCTCTGTGTCTGTTGTTCTATGTGCTGCTTCTGTTTTAACTCATACTATATGAATATTTCAATGCTTAGCACTTGCTTTAGAGCATTTTTATGTTACTCATTTAAATTTGCACATTATTTTTTTAATTTCAAGCCATATTTTCATTTTTTAAAGGGCTGGGTACTTTGGGGTTTTTTTCCATAAATGCCATTTCACAAACTTGTATTGCCTAGCTTTGATTTCTTCAAGTTCTAGTGAAACCAGAAATGAAGAAAGCTCTTTTAACAGCTTAAAAAGCAAGAGTTAACCTGTTCCATCTGCTTCCAAAAACCTGTGAAGCTGGAAGAAATTCATTGCAGGGTGTCCAATGGTACCTTCCTGCTGATACTTCAGAAAATAGGACAGTTCTGCTTTAATTGCAGTGAAATCTATTGGATATTAAAACGTGTTGAGCTGGTTGATGTGTGAAAAAACATACTTTTTCTTTTTTTTTCTCTGACGAAAAGGGGAATAGATCCACAGGGATGGGAATTATCGACTCTCCAATCACTTGACTTTCTGACCCATGGAAGCCCTTGGGGTGATGTGGGGAGATGAGCAACTAGAGCATCCCCCGCTCTGCTCGTGGTTTGCCAGTTCTGCCGTGCATTAAAATAGCATTAATTTCCCAAATGATATTTGAAACAGGGCAGAACCACTGAATTCTTTGCTTGGAGGAACTAGGCTGGGAATATATTTGACTTTTTAAAAGCCTTTTCATAGAATCATAGAATTGTCTGGGTTGGAAGGGACCTTTAAGAACATCTAGTCCAACCATAGACTTCCCTTCTCTCGGGTTGGAAGGTGGTTTGTGCTGAAATTCTGGCTGAAGGTGGAATTTTTTTTTTTTTCTGCTTTCATCCCTATTTCTACCAAAGAGTTTCTGACTCTTTCACCATCAATGTAGAGCCTGAGAAGTGTGATCTCCCATAGGGTTAATTATCTCATCTGGGATGTTATGGGTGTCATCAAGCCTCGTGGTGTGTTGTGGTGCTGGGAGCGTTTCAGAGCCAAGGTCTCTGTTCAGCTGAGTTTCTCCCTATATCTCAAAAACGTGTGGCAGGGCAAAAAGAGACAGGTCTTTGGTTGTCGTAGTCATGATTCACACCTCTGGAGCATCGTGGAGCTGGCCACTGACCTCCATGTTCTCCACATAGGAGCTTTGGCCAAGCTGGGATGGGTGCCATAGTGGGTTTGCAGGCAGCAGATGGTGGTGGTGGCCCTGGGCTGGGTTAGATGCTGGGTGGTGCTGCTCTCTCCCTTCACAGAGCTTCAGGAGAACTTAATAGAATGGTTTGGGTTGGAAGGGACATTCAAGATCATCCAGTGCCATGCCCTGGGCAGGGACACCTCCCACCAGCCCAGGTTGCTCCAAGCCCCCTCCAACCTGGCCTTGAACCTCTCCAGGGATGGGGCAGCCACAGCTTCTCCGGGCAGCTCTGTGTAAGATGAGATAGTTTATGGCACGGGGAGGGTTGTGCCACCTTCTTCACCTGCCGTGAGAGCTCTTTTTATTTTCCTGATGCTTTTAAAAAAACGATTGCATGGTTCAGGGGTGAGAAGAGCTTTTCTGCCCGGGGAGACGCGTGGGGTTCAGATGGCTGGGGTAAGCCTTGCCCCTACTCCGTGGGACCACGAGGTCTGGGATCAGTTTGTCTGCCTAGGTTTGGGATGTCCACGTGCTTTGCAAGTGGATTTGCTCGAGCAAGTGAACTGGAAGAGCGTGTGCATGGGAAAAGACACCAGTGACTTTCCCTGAGATTTTGGTGTGACCAAGCTGTCGGAGACTGAACCGCCAGATTCTCGTTGCCTCAAGTAATCCTAATTTGATCCCTCCCACCAAGTCAGTAGTGTGTCTGTAGACGAAATAAACTTAATTACTCAACTGCAAGATCAAGGAGCTCCGAAGGGGAATCGTTTGATGCATTTGTTTTAAATTACCTTCAAATGGTTGAATGGGGAACTACATATTTCTGAGGGGGACACCACCCTGTAAGACACCAAAAGATGCTAAAGCTGTGGCTCTCTTCCCCTTGCAGCTCCCAGCCCCACCACAGCTGTGCCCTACATGTCGGTGAAGTGCATTGATGTAAGAAAAAACCACCACAAAACCAAGTGGCTGATGCCCTGGGGACCCAACCACTGCGAGAAGCTGAAGGACTTCGACGAGGCGGTGAGCAGGCAGATCGAAGCCAACGACATCGTCTTCGCCGTCCACATCCCCCTCCCCAGCAAGGAGATGAGCCCCTGGTTTCAGTTCATGCTCTTCATCATGCAGCTGGACATTGCCTTCAAGATGGACAACGACCTAAGTAAGTCACTCTCCATCCTTCTTTAGATGTTGACTGTGTTTCTCCGTGTATTTCTCTTAAAACTGCTTTTATATGTTAAGTGCCTCCGTGCAGCGTGATGATACAGGAGCATGTTCTGAAGGTGGGAATGAGATGCATCCATAAGTATCTTCAGAGGGAGAGCTCTTCATGCTGAGCAGATGATGAGCAGGTTCCCTGTTCTGAAGTACATGGACCATCAGCAGCTTTGCTGGTTTAGAACCATAGGATGGTCTGGGTTGGAAGGGACCTTTCAGATCACGGAGTCCTACCACCAACCCAGCACTGCCCAAACCCACCATTGACCCATGTCCCTCAGCACCACATCTGCCCAGCTTTGAAACCCCTCCAGAGCTGGTATTTTGCTCCCTCTTTGCCAAGGGCTTTTGTGTGATGAGTTTCTGAACTGTGACCTGTCATGGTTTAACCCCAGCTGGCCACAGGGACCCCACAGCCAGTCACTGGCTCACCCTGCCATAGGGTAGGGAGGACAACCTCATGGGTTGAGATAAAGACAGTTTAATAGCACAGTAACGGGAGAGAAAATAATAATATTGTTAAAAGAATATACAAAATGAAGTGACACAGTGCTCCCACCACCCCATGATGGGTTCTTCAGCTGGTCCCAAGCAGTGATTGCAGATTCCTGCCCCCCAACCACCTCCATTTCTATACATGAATAGTCCTTGGCCAGCTTGTCCTGTCTGTGTGTCCTCCCAGCTTCTGGGTGAAGCTGGAAAAGTCCTTGACTTCATATAAACATTAGTTAACACATATTATTCTCATAGTAAACCCAAAATGCTGCAGCTGCTGGGAAGAAAAATTAACTCCATCCCAGCTGGGGCCAGTGCAGAGCCAAAGTACATAGTAAATGAAATTCTTTAGGAAGAAATTCTTTACAGTGAGGGTGGTGAGATACTGGAAGAGGTTCCCCAGGGAGGTTGTGGCTGTCCCATCCCTGGAGGGGTTCAAGGCCAGGTTGGAGGGGACTTGGAGCAACCTGGGCTGGTGGGAGGTGTCCCTGCCCATGGCAGGGGGGTTGGAACTGGATGATCTTTAAGGTCCCTTCCAACCCAAATGATTCTATGATTCTATGAAATTATTGATCCATAAGATTAGATGAGGAGCTCATAAGAAGGAATGCTCACGTCTGAGAGTTTAAACACTCTCCATCGGGCACCGCTTGCAGAAGAGTTGATGTTTATTTACTTGACCCTTTGTCTTATCGATAATTTCAACATCTTCAGTGTGAGGTTAGGTGTTGGTGAGCTGAAATAGTTGCCCTACCTTCCATCAGTCCTTGTGAGATACAATTTTTGCTCGGATTTTGATGGAAAGTGCCTTCAGGCATTGAAACTACCGTGGTCCAAAGTAACCAGAGAACTGGATGGGTACAGGAACGGTGGGAGAAGGTGTCTTTCTGGGGTGCACCTTTATTTCCTGGAAGAAGAGAAAATATGGATTTACCAAAAAAAACCCAAAAAACCTCCTGTAGCTCTTTCTCTGGCTGCAGCCCATCCTTGGTGTGACTCTGGTGTCCCCAGGACCGTGTGGTGGATCAGCTCGGGGGGCAAATCTGTCCCAGGAGCTGGCTGCTGGGCTGGGGACAGGGGCCAGCACACGCGGGTGGTAGCTCTTGCATGTATCATCACGAAGATAAATTGAAAAATGAGATTGTACAAAGCCTACGGGTGTCTTCTCAACCCTATAATTATCTCCGAAACACGGGGAGAGTAGCTTTGTAACTTCATTAAGGCCTCGCTCAGCTGCTCAGCCTTCAAGAGGTGCCTGTGTTTAGAGAAATAACAACTTTGTTGGAGTCTTTTAAAGTCAGACAGCTGAGCTGGCGTGGGTGACTGGCTGAGCACCTGGGAGCAGGTTGCTAAAATGCTAAATAAGCTCCTGGCAGCGTTTCTCCTGCAAGGGCAGAGTCTCTTCTTCAGGTCATTATTTGTGCTGTTCAGTCGCCGAGTCCTTCAAAGGAAGGAACTCTTTTTTTTTCTTCTTTTTTTGAGACTTAAAAGCAGCAAAGCTCATCTTGGGCCACCCTCTGGGTAATAAAAGCAAGGTTTGGGGGTGAGCCCCAAGCTTCTGTGGCTGGGAAAAAGCCTCGGTGTCTGGTCGTTACCAATTCTGTAGGTGCTGCTGTTCTTTGTGAGATGAGGGACACGAGTCCTTCTTAGGGCAAGACCTTATTTAGCACATCCTGCGAGTTTTCTTTCATTGACTGAAGAAAGTATTTTAAAGCCCATTATTTTCCTACGCTTTGTGCCAAGCTGAAGGCAGACATAAATTAAGTGTAAAATCTAAGAAACCAGCGAGGAACGTGCTGCTTGCTGGCTGGACCGTCTTGTAACGGATTTAAAAAATAAAAATAAATCTCCTCAAGCCAAAATAATTGCGTATGGGGCTCTGTGTCTTGCTGCTAACTCTGAAGCTCTTAACTCTCAGTGTTAAGAGCTTCATTGATCTGGTTGTTGGAATCAGTGCCCCAAAAGAGACAATGCTGAAGTTGTGAAAGAACCTCTTTTCTTCTTTGAAATCGACTGTTTGAGTGTCTTCTCTCAAGCTTTCATCCCAGACCTCGGTGGGCTGGGGTTTTTCCGGGGCCGTGGGGTGCCGCATCCTTCCCGGGAGAGGGATGGAGCGGGGCTGCCCGGGGATGGACCTCGGGGTGACTCATGGGCTGGACGCCAGCCCTTTCCTTCACCTCTGGAGAGCCAGAGTCATCCCTCTGTGTCGTGTCATCCCTCCATGTCATCCCTCCGTGTCATCCCTCTGGCCCCCAGGAGAGCCGCCCGCATCCCGAGGGGTTGAGCATCCCGTGAGGGTTCTGCGCCCTTCCGAGGAGGAACCCTCCTTAATCACATTTTCCCCTTGGAAACTGGCTCTGGGCTGTCCTACTGCAGATGTTTCGATGTTTTTTTGAAATGCGTATGTTGTCAAAAGGCAGATGTTTAGAAGCTGAGCTACTTCCCTTGCGTGTATCCCTCGTGGAAAGCCGGGAGAGACTCAGAACTCGCTGTTTCTCCGAGGAAAATGCTGTTTCTGTGTCTGAGCTTTTTCCATGCATCGTACATTCAATTATTAAATAAAAAAAATCCTTTCCAGACCAGGGAAAGGCAGAAGTTAAAGAAATGAGATGAAGTCACCCTAAAGCTGCCTGTACTCTGTGGTCAAAGCTCAGTGCTGGGCTCCCCAGTTCCAGAAGGATGGGGAACTGCTGGAGAGGGGACAGCGGAGGCTGTGAGGATGATGAGGGACTGGGGCATCTCTCTGGTGAGGAAAGGCTGAGGGACCTGGGGCTGTTCAGCTGGAGAAGAGCAGACTGAGAGGGGACCTCATCGGTGCTGAGCAATAGCTAAAGGGTGGGGGGCAAGAGGTTGGGGCCAGACTCTTCTCAGCGGTGCCCAGGGACAGGACAAGGGGCAACGGGCACAAACTGGAACACGGGAAATTCCATCTCAACATGAGGAAGAACTTCTTTCCTGTGAGGGTGGCAGAGCCCTGGTAGAGGCTGCCCAGAGAGGGTGTGGAGTCTCCTTCTCTGGAAACATTCCAAACCTGTCTCCAACCTGCTCTGGGTGACCCTACTTTGGCAGGGGGTTGGAGGAGATGATCTCCAGAGCTCCCTTCCAACCCCACCAGCCCGGCACAGCAAGACTCACCCCTTCCAGGTGCAGAGGTCGACGATGAGAAAGCCGTTATCCTCGTAGGTGTTAATGTGATGGAAAAGGTTGAAGGCCGAGGTGCGGTATTTGATGTTGAGGAGCCTGCCTTTTTTCTTCTCGGCCACGTGAAGCCAGACCTGAAAAGCAAGCAGCTGCTTGGTGTAGGCTCAATGAAATGTTGGAGAAACCAATAAAATGGGTTTCCCAGTCCAGGGCTGGCCTCCCAGTTGAGCCCAGTTTAGTACCACCTGCTGCTTACCCCCATGGTTTCGTTGGATTCGAAGCAGTCCATGTAGTTGGCTCCCCAGAGGCTCCAGGAGGAGAGGAACTTGAGGAGGTTGATCTTCACAGGCGTTTCAACAAACACTATGTAGTTTGAGGTCAGCCCAAAGCTGTTTGGAAACACATGGGGAGCACATCAAGTGGGGTTTTTTTGGAGAAAAACCATGCAATTAGTTTGTCTTAAGCCCTGAATATAGCACACAGAGTGTGGCTTAAAATGACAGGGATACAAACATCCTGATTTTGGTAAATCACCTAATTTCAGCTGCTGATTCCATGCAAGAACAAGTCCTGGGGCCATTTCTACAAAGCATCCAAGATGGTGCACACCTGGACCCCAGCTTTGTGCGGGTAAAGGGGGATGCTGTGAGCATCCACTCGCTTGTCAAAGCTGCTGCTTTGCTGCTGGGACACACCAGTGGCACCCAGTAGCATGGTCTCTCTAGTTACTGGACCAGCATGGAAGTCTTCTGACCCCAGGAACCCTCACCTGTGAACGTAAGAGGGCTTAAACCTGTCGCTGCAAGGGAACTGCACCACCACCTCTGACTTGTTTATCGGGTCTTCCTTGTCTGGAATGAGAATAATGGAATGGTCTGGGTTGGAAGGGACCTTTCGGATCATGGAGTCCAACCACCAACCCAGCACTGCCCAACCCCCCCCTGACCCATGTCCCTCAGCACCACGTCTGCCCGGCTTTGAAACCCCTCCAGGGATGGGGACTCCACCATGTCCCTGGTCAGCTTCTTCCAAGGCTTGGAAACCCTTTCAGGGAAGAAATTGTTCCCAATCTCCATCCTAAACCTTCCCTGGGGCAACTTGAGGCCGTTTCCTCTTGTCCCATGGCCTGTTCCTTGGGAGAAGAGACCAACCCCCCCTGGATACCCCCTCCTTTCAGGGGTTTGGAGAGAGTGAGAAGTTGACAGGTTGTGGAGGGTTTCCCTGTACTTACTTGGGCTGTCCTCGTAGTATTTGCCCAAACAAGTTTCTACCTTTAACACAAAGGTAGTTCATGACTTAGAAACAGCTTTAAAGTGTTTTAAAGATAACATTTCTGTTAGTTTAAAAAAGCAAATATAATGTAAAGATTATTAAAAAAACCCAACTTGATGAAAAACCCATGTGAAGGATTAAAAAAAAGAGATCTATGGGGCGGGATGTTCTGAGTTGTCTCTGCTGTGGGATTAACTGACCTGCCTGAAGAGGAGGAATCCGGATGATGTTATAGGCCAGGGAAAAGTTTTTCCCAAAGCAGTTGCCGATGTTATAAACCGTCCCGTCATTTTCAACGTGGGGATGAGCTGTCGCCCCGTTGACGGACACGTATTTGCAGAGATCCACCTGGAGGAGAAGATGCAGAAAGTCAGGAGGTTTCTTGGCGGGACATGGGAGGTCACCAGCTCTGCGAGGCGTTGCAGGTCGGTACGTCCTCACTCCAGATGTGGAAAGTTCTTCTCTAAGCCCAAAAAGCAGCAAAGCCAACTGGTTTGAGAGGTCAGGAGAGCTGGCAGGGTCACAGGGAGAGAGGTTTGGGGTCCTGGTGTCCAAAAGGAGAGGCTCCACAGGCTGGACATTGGTATCTAATTAGGTTAGATACTAGAAAGAAATTCTTTACAGTGAGAGTGGTGAGGCACTGGAACAGGTTGTCCAAGGAGGTCGTGGATGCCCCATCACTGAAGGTGTTCAAGGCCAGGCTGGATGGCTCTTTGAGCAACCTGGTCTAGTGGGAGGTGTCCCTGCCCAGGGCAGGGGGGTTGGAGCTAGATGATCTTTAAGGTCTCTTCCAACCCAAACCATTCTATGATTCTATGATTCAAACCCTTCTGCCAGCCCTTCTGGGGAAGAGGGGGACGCGGCCCTGAGGTGGCACAACCCAGCCTCGCAGAGGTGCCTGCCCCCTGGGGTGTGCAGTAGGGGCTCACCGGGGGCTCCCCCCCGGCCCCCCCGCGAGCCTGGCCCCTCCGCGCCGGGAGGGCAAACCAGAGCATGGCTGAGAGGGAGCCAAGCTCACCACTGCCCTGAGCCAACGCAGCCCTGATGGATGGAGTCGCAGCTGCTTACACCAGGGAAAATTTCATTTCAGCCCCGTGCCGAGACCACACAGCGTCAGGCAGGGCTGGCTCCGGAGCTCCCCACGGGTCAGTGCTCTGGGCAAGGCTTATGTCACCAATTTTGCCAGGGTTTTGGCTAATTTCTTCCCAAGGAGGGAATGGAGCCCCCCACCCACCCCGGGGAAGCCTTTGCAAGGGGCCAAGGCCAGGCTGGGGAGGGTCAAAGGGTGGTGGGGGTTCAGGGGTTGTTATTTACAGGGACACTGTTTGCTTTTGAGCAAAAACTATCTGTTTGAACACGATTGTCACCTGGGGGGGGGTGATCCCTGAGAAGAGCTCCCCAGCACCTCCCGGCACCAGCCGAAGCTTTGGCACGAGGCTGTGAAAACCAGGCAGAGGAAGGGAAAGGCTCCTGCTGCCCAGACTGTGCTGAGCTCGGGGGGGGCTGCCGGGCACGAACTGGGAAATGAAGGAGAAAAGCCCAAGTGGTAATGGTTTCTGCTGGAGAGAAACCCGGGGAGAAAAGGACCCTTGTACGCAGGAGGCTGATATCATCTGGGAAGGAACCCAGTTTTTATGCTTCCTTATGAGTGGTTTGGAAACAATGGGGAAGAAAACCATTCAAGGAAAGGCATTAGGTCAGTGTGGCCCCATGAGCAGGACTTCTCTGCGGAACAGAAGGTCACGGCTTCACCTCCCATATCGAGACCCAAGGGACCAGGCACCTCCCATACCAAGACCCAAGGGCCAGGAGCTCGGCTCCACACGTGGCCTCCAGCATGGAAGGTGGAATGGTGGTGGTGACTGCTGAGCTACCATGTCTGCCCAGGTGGACTCAGCTACTGGCCATTCTCCGTGCTGCCATCCGAGGCATTTTGGCTGCTGTTTAAAACAGATGCCAGCACGCCCAGCCCCTGAGCGTAGGGCTCCAAAGCAAACCCTCCTGCTCATTTAGGAATGGCACTGATTGGTTTTGAAATGAACCTCATCTCACATCTTTTAGCCTTCAGGGAGGTTAAGAAGGGAACCCTCCGGGCTCCAGCTGAGATGCAGAGATCTCCAGGAGCTGGTTGCAGGAGCTCTGGGCACAAGCCACGGCTGGGAGCTCACCGGCTGGCACTTGCCTGCAAGGTCACTGCCCAGCAGGTCAGCAGTTTCTGCCTCCCAAGAAGTGCTGCAGGACAGAGAGATCCATAGGTTCTGTGGCCAGAAGAGACCACTGTGATGAATGAGTCTGCCCTCTCGCACAACGCAGGCCACAGGGCTTCCATGAGTCATATTTTGCTTCAAGTTGCAGCTGAAGTGTATTTTTAAAGAGAATACCTGATTTTGGTGTAGTTAAGATGTTCAAAGTTCAACCAAGATGAACCTCTCAAAACTTTTGCCTTCAGCCACCTCCAGAAATTACTAAACAAGGGAGGGTATGACAAGGGAGGGTATGACTTTGGAGTTTGAGAGGTTTGTAATCCCATTAACTCAGGTCCCTTTGCCATTTCTCCCCTGGGGACACTGGCAGGGTTTTGCACGGTGGATGTGTGGCCACGTTGGTGTGGCCAGGCTTGAAGAGACCAGCCCCTTGCTCTTTTCTCTCTCTCCCTCCTCACCTGCTGCTGCGCTTGGCCCTTGCTCTTGCATAGTAAGCTTCGTAAGATTTCGGCTTCAGCTCCAGTGCTTTAGTAGCAAACTCCTCCGCCATTCCAAAATCCTGTCATTATAATAGGTGCGCAGATAAGTAATGGAACAGATACAGAAATAAAAATATATATACCGTTTGGGAAGAAAACAAACTTAGTACAGACATTTATTTTGCATCTAAACTTGGAAAACTTGACAGTACTGGAATGTGTCACGTGGATTCGACATCGTTTACAGCCAGAAAGCTACGCTGGCACGTCCAACGACTCCAAGCCCTCTCCTAACACCAGATGCTGTCAGCACCCGCAGAGGCCAGCGTGCCACCGGCTCCGTTCTCACTGATTGTGTCCCCAAACAAGTGCATGCAACCCCTCTCCAACAACCTACAGTCTTGAGGAAACATCTGGTCTCGCAGAGGCTGGAATGTTATCTCACGAAGGATTTTTTTTCCACAGTTGAAAGCATTAGGAAACCTTTCCCACGCCCTCCGCTTCCCACCCCGCTGCACACTGACGTGCTTTGAAGGGCTGAATAAAACTGTACATGAAGGAAGGGACTATGATACCTCGGTAGCTACAAAGGGGACTCACCTGGCAAAGGTCTCTCACCAGTGCCACCCCTCCCACTGTTCCTTGTCTCTTCCCTATGCCTCACCTGGGAGACTGGTTTGGGAGTGGGGAGGGAAAGGGAGATGGCACAGGCTGGGGGGTGCTCTCGAGTGGCAGCGCCCTGAGAGTGTCAGCTGCAAGTCAAACCCTGCCTGCTCTCCTCCCCTGCCTCGTCCTGAATGCTTCAGGGACCACTAAGCTCAGCTCAGCACTTGCAAAGGAGACCTCTTCCCAGTGGAAGGGCTTTCATTTTGCAACCAAACACAGCTTTGGATTGCTGACTTGGGCTATGACCCTGAGAAGTTCTGGGAGAAAGCACCAAAGTACCCCTGATCTGTTCATAAACTCATTAAACAACCTCCACCTTCTAGAAATGAAGTTTATGAGGACACGGTGGCCACTTGGACTGCACTGAGCTGCCACGTGTGAGTGAGCAGGGTCAGCTGGACCTCAGCAAAACCCGGGGTGAGGTTTAATCTCTCCCAAGGAGAGCTCACTCCCTGGATGCCCTGCCTGGGGAAGCTCATACCTCTGCCTGTACCTTCAGTAGCAGTTACTGAAGAGATATTGCCTGACAGACTAACCCGGGAGCGCAGTCAGGACGTAGGTACATTTTACAGTCTCATTTATAGATGCATAAACTGCAGGAGCAATTACAATGCCCTGAAATTTTTTTCTCCCGACACCTGGGATTCCCCAGCTAACAGTAAACTGAAAATCTTGTCCTTAAAGCAGAGGCTTAGCTGTGAGTTGGCTCATTTAAAGAGAAGGTTCACGCTTTTTCTACAAACTGTGTTGTTTGCTCACCAGCGTTAAGATTTCACTTCCACTGCTTTCCAACTGCCTCCCTCACAGCTTAAAGAAATGAAGTTGTCACAAAACCCCCTTCTCCTCTGGTTTGTTGGCTCGTGGCCCTGGTAGTGATTTCACTTTTCGAGTCTTTGAAGACTTTATGCTGTAGAGGTGAAAGTCCCTGAATGCAGAGCAAGGGGGAGGTGGCACTTGTCTGCTGGAAGGACAGACACGCTGCAGGAGCTGGTCGTTAGATGCTGCTGGATTGGAACGGGGAGAGTGACAGTGATCTGGAAGTTCTGGAAGGAGTGGGAGTGTGTGGGGGTGTTTCTGGATGAGTCACTGCCCTGGGGAAGTGCTAGCCCCCTAAGCATATGCTCCTTCATTTTAAATTAATTAGTATTCAAAGGAGCACATCTTCTGGCTCCTCCCTCACCGCTGCCCCAGAAATCTGGAAAATGCCTCCCCCCCCCCAGTTCACATCATCATCATCAAAAGGGAGTAATAAAAAATTCAAAAAGCTATAAACATAGCAATGAATTTTTAATCCTCCAGAAATGCATATTAAATCATTACTTCTTTGGAATTAGAAAATGCCAGCGCTCTGTGAAGGGCAACCAGGTGACAAGAGAGGAGAGATCTCAGAGGTCAGAGCAGGATCAGAGGGTGGACGTGTGTGTGTGTGTGTGTGAGTGCACAGGCAGAAAGCTGGCACCTTGCCCGAAAGGCCACGCAGAGTGGGGGGACTTACATTCATTTTCCTTCGACACCGCGAGAGGTTGAGGAGGAGCGACACCTTCAGCTCACGGAAAGTTTTCAGGTCTTCTCCAAACCCTTCCCTGGGGAATTTTTTCAGAGCGTACTGGTAGCGCTGGGCAGCTTCTTTCACTTTCCCTTTCTAAGAGAAGAAGAAGATGTCAAAACTCATCCTCAGGTAGAGTTTACCTCACTGCAGAGAACTCACTCACCAGCCCCAGGAAGGTTTGAGGTGCTTACGGTAACGTGACTTCACTACTTAGCTCTTTTCTAGAAAGAAAAGCCAGAACGTTTGATCAAGGGAACATCTGATCTGGAAATGCAGAGAGATGCCTCGTGTGTGCTGAGTTCTCCCACTTGGTAGAGAGTTGTCACGCTACAGCGGGAAACAGCAGAAACTGTGTTATGTTATCTCCATACAACTCCATCTGGTCCCTGGATGGATGGTCTTTTGAGCTGGGCGATCAGCAATGCATTCCTGGAGAATACCCTACACCCAAAGCGTAATAAGAGCCAGGGAGGGTGAAAAATCCAAAGTGTGGGACTTTGGGTGGAGTTCCTGGGGCCCAAAGAAGCCTCTGCAATAGCAAGGATAATGTTATGGTGCTGATGGGGCTCTCAAGTTGGACAAATGGGTTGGGATTCATCTCCATGGACTTAGATACCTAAAAATTAGGTGTCAACATCTAATCTGTCAACTGGGTTCCTTTTATAGTTATTGGGACGCAACAGTCACCTTCAAAGGGTGATTCATCTTTGCTATTTTGGGCACCTATTTTTGGGATGGGATGATCTGCGCCCTGGAGGGGGGCAGCCGTGGCAGCCAGGGTGAAAGAAAGAGGGCACAACGGGATCTAGGACGCGTGCAGTTCACCATGACCCAGACATCAGTTTTGCAGCTACGAATAGTAAGGTTTAAAGCCTTACTTTTAGACTCGGGTTTCTCAGCTGTATCCCGTATCCCTGGCAGGTAACTCCAGTTCCAACGCCAGCTTTGCATATTTTCTGCTTCGCCCTTAGAGCCCAACAGTGAACCATTGTTGTTCTTGCACATTTTGTGTGTGTGTGCAAATCTCCAGGTTTTAAAGATCGGCTTAAAATAAACACTGAGCATAAAAGCCTCTCTGATTCTAACGGTGGAACATCTCCCATGGGCTAAAGGACATGATAAAGCCATCTGTGTCCTGACGATCTGCTTTCATTGCAAAAAAAAGTTTCTTCCATGAGTTTTTCTGGGATAGACTATCTCGTTGCCTCGTCCCGCAGCGGTCAGCCCGCTAGGTACCGGCAAGGTTGCCAGATCTGATGCAATGACATCAGCACTCCGAATCTCTGTAAAACACTTGGGTTCTGGTGTTTTCAAAGAGGAAATGAAGTGCTGGCTCTACTCCAGAATGCAGAGACTTGGCTTCCCTTCAGCTTCGTTACAGATTTGGGCAATCAATCCCCCCTCCCTTCCCCAACCCCACTAACCAAAACCAGTTTGTGACACGAGGAAGGCTGCGAGCGGTAGCTTTTACTTGCCACGGATTAAAGCAGCAGCATTGTTCACTCAAAACCTCGTACAAAGTCGTGCTGCAAACTGCATCTGCTGGGGTTTTCCAGAAATGCCTCTTCTCACCTTATAAAACATGTCTCCTTCCTCCATCAGCTTGCTCAAGAGGATGATCATGATGTCTGGTTTGGAGGTTGCCATCGCCCATGTTGCTGGACCTGTAGTGTACAGGATGCATGATGGGTAAAGAACTCATACAATGCAAGGGTGGTAGGAAGCTGGGTGGAAAAAATATCCTGGGGTGGGAATTTCTGCTGGAGAGAACAACTTGGCACGGTCAAAGAGCAGAGCGCTCCAAAGGATTGAGCTGGCAATTCCTCTCGCGCTTAAATTAACGTCATCCTCACTTGCAATGGATTTTCCTTTGTGGTCATTAAGGCTAATCCTAATTGCTGCCACCACCACCACCACCACCACCACCACCACCACCAGGATGGGCTGGGAAATGATGGGCGCTGTTTCCACAAGAGGGCAGTGCTGGTTTTGTGGAACCAGCCGGGGTGGGGGAAACGGCGTGGTCGGGGAAATGGAACGTATTTCACAGGAAAAATCAGAGTGGTTACATAAAAGCCTTTCTAAATTAAAATCTCTAGAAGTGTACTAGGAAATCTGCGGTTCGACTTGTGGATAGGTGTTTTGGTGTTTAAGGGGATTGTGATTTCCAGCTTCACGAGATGTGAAATACTAGAGCAGAAAAATCCATTAAGGTGGAAAATACGAGAAAAGGCAAGGTGGTGTCTCCGCGGTGCTGGTGCCGGAGCTGGAGGGGAGCTTGGGGACACGCTGGCTCCGCGCAGGGGACAGAGCCCGTGCAGAGCCAGCCGTCATCTCAAAGGCTAACACTTGGGAGGGAAGGGGGTGTCAAAAATTTGGGGGCGACTCATTAGTGTGGGTGAAGAATAAGTCGACAACATTCTATAAGTAGATTCAGTACATTTTGGGGGGGAAGGAGGTTAGTTTTTGAGTTCAAGTTATTCTCTGCAACAGTCATTAAAAAAATTATTTGAAGGTGAGGTAAATTAAAAGATTAGAGGTGTTGGGGACGCATGCAGGCTAAATCAAACAGGAGAAAGCAAGGCTGACAAAGCTATCAGATCGAAGCTGATGCTGACAGCAATGAGATATACCTCGTGGGCGACTCGGTAACGTCTGACAACCTTCAAAGAAAGGAGAAAACAAAAAGTTGTAGGAGAGAGGGGGGGAAAAAAAAAATGGATGAAGGTGAAAAAAAAAAAAAAAAGAAAGGAAAGAAAAAAAAAAAAAAGCAGCCGTGAGAGGCAGGCAGCAAAGAAGCCAATGCACCAGCAAAATCCCCTTTCACAGGAAAACGTGAGGTGAGCAGCTGCGTGGCGCGGTGCGGGTCACACTAAGGTCTGGAAGCACACACAGAGCGAGCGAACAGAGCTCACAGCAAGGCATGGACAGAGTACGCTTTGGTCGACTCAGACTAGTAAAGATAGAAAAAGCATTACCAGAGGAAAGACCTTGCCAAAGAAACAGTTGTTTATCGATTAACTTTGCTAAGTAATATGACAGGAAAAAAAATAATAATAAAATATCCCCCGTTTTAATAAAGAGAATAAGGCAGTCATGACTCGTCGGCTGCTTTCGGAGTCCGAAGCAGCAGCTGGGGCTGAGGCTACCTCTGTGTTACGCTTATATTTCTCGGAATCCAGCCCCGCTGCTTGGAGTCCTGCCTGTCCAGGACCCACAGCGCATTGTCCCCTTGTCCCTACCTATCTTTGCTCCTTTCTTCAGGAGAGTGACAACGACCGAGGTGTTGCGGCACCCCACTGCCCTGTCCAGGGGCCGCATCCCGCTGTAGTCAACGTGCTCGATCATGGCCCCATGGTCCACCAGGAACTGAACCTGCAATGAGATGAGATGCCCAACAGTCAGTTCTGCTCCTGGGCAAGATCTTCGTGTGCTTCTGGAGATGTACGACCAACAGAAACCTGGTCTGCTCCACTGCTTGGGCTAAAAACCTCCTCTACAGAGTCTGAGGGTTCCTCAGACTCATGTGTTGTCCTCTACGGAACCACCTGTGTGTATGGAGGGGCCAGGACTCTATAATTATTGCTACATCAAGCCGAACCGTACTATTTTGAGGCTCAAGTTGTGGCAGGGGAGGCTTAGGATGGATATTAGGAAAAATTTCTTCACTAAAAGGGTTGTCAAGCACTGGAACAGGCTGCCCAGGGCAGTGGTTGAGTTGCCATCCCTGGAGGTATTTAAAAGACGTGTCAATGTGGTGCTGAGGGACGTGGGTTGACTTGATGATCTTAAAGGTCTCTTCCAACCAAAACAACTCCATGATTCTACGATTTTACACCAACTGCCCATTCCCTTCTGTGAGTACCACAGGCCACTCACCACCTCTGCATCGCCGTAAAAAGCCGCCAGGTCCAGCGGAGTGCGGCCGTTTTTATCCGCGTGGTCGGTGGCAGCTCCGTTCTCCACCAGGGAACGCACCACGGAGAGATGTCCCTTCAGACAAGCCCAGCTGAGGGCTGTCAAGCCCTCCTTGTCCATCAGGGAAATGGAGGCACCTGAAAGAACAAGCATCAGTTCACTTCTGAGCTCTCTCCTGTTGAGCACCACGACACAACAAACCATCCGCTAAGTGACGACAGCTTATTTTTAGAGAGCTATGCACATAATTCTTAATTACTTTATTAATGTTTCTCCCACCACGGATCCCACCCTCCACGGCAACTTCAAATGCACCGACAGGAACTGTGGCAAACGAGTTTATTCACACCAAGCTGCAAACTTTTTCGCACCTAGCTCTGTGGGCTTTTCTGGCAAACACCTTCCGAGCAGCAGGGTGGATCTGACACCCCTCATCTGAGACATCAATCTTTCTTTTTAACTGTTTTTATTTTTTTAATCAAACCCCATTCCAGCCCGTGTGAGTCAGAGACGAAGACCATTTTGCTGTTTCAGCAGGTCACGGCGTAGCAGAGGGAACTAAGTCAATTCAGCCCAGCTCTTCTAAAAAAGCACATATTTTCCCCTCTTCACTTCTCTCCCCTTTACCCAAACCCACACAATTTCCAGCAGTATTTCTCCCTGAACTTTACCCAACATAAATACAACGTTGTGGGATAAACTACTGCCAACTGCAAGCCAAGGAGAGAGGGACTTGACATTTTCTTGGATGAAGCACCCTCCCTGCCATCCCGAGGGGTCAGCGCTGCTGCGTACGGCGTATGGACATGTGTACAAGATGTGAACAGCAGCATTGAGTGAACACTCCTCTTGGTGGCACGAAGACAACTCCGGTTGCCATGGCACAGGCAGGGCTCTGGCTCCGGAGTGTGCAGAAGAGATCCGTATCGGCGCCTCCGAGGAACCACAGCTACCTGTGGGATGCTCCTATGGGATGCTCCTGCCAGCAGGCTGGGGTGAATCGCCGCTGCAGGGTTTTTCTCCTGGAGGTAAACTCTAAACTGCCCAGCGTGAGATCTTCTCCGGCTCCAGAAAGCTCAGCGAGTGGGGGAGTCATGTGAATGTCCCGTGCCTTCCCCTTCATCCCAGCTGACATGGTCAAGAATGCTGGTTACCAACATAGATTAGGGATGGACCCGCTGGAAAGCATGTCTGAGGAAAGGATCTGGGGGTCCTGGTGGGTAGTGAACTCCCCAGGAGCCAGCAATGTGCCCTTGTGGCCAAGAGGGTCAATGGAACCCTGGGCTGTGTAGGGAGGAGTGTGGGCAGCAGGTGGAGGGAGGTCATTCTCCCCCTCTGCTCTGCACTGGTGAGGCCACAACTGGAATCCTGAGTCCAGTTCTGGGCTCCCCAGTTCAAGAGAGACAGGGAACTACTGGAAAGAGTCCAACATAGGGCAACAAAGATAATTAAGGGATTGGAGCACCTTCCTTACGAGGAAAGGCTGAGAGAGCTAGGCTCTTTAGCCTGGAGAAGAGAAGGCTGATGGGAGACCTTGTCTATGTTTACAAGTATCTAAAGGGTGGGTTGAAGGATGATGGAGCCAGACTCTTTTTAGTGGTTTCCAGTGACAGGACGAGGGGCAACGGGCACAAGCTGGAATATAGGAATCATAAAATCATAGAATGGTTTGGATTGGAAGGGACCTTAAAGATCACCTAGTTCCAACTGCCCTGCCATGGGCAGGAAAGTTCCATTCAAATACGAGGATGAATTTCTTTAAGGTGAGGGTAACAGAGCACTGGAACAGGCTACCCAGGGAGGTCATGGAGTCCCCTTGCCTGGAGATTTTCAAGACCTGCCTTGATGCAGTCCTGAGTAATGTGCTCTAGGCAATCCTGCTTTGGCAGGTGAGTTGGACTACATGATCTCTAGAAGGTCCCTTCCAACTCCAACAATTCTGTTATTCTGCGATTCCATGAAAGCTGTTACAGCAAAAAGGCATGGAAATACCTAACTTGAGATAATTCCAGTGAGCAGGAAATTGTGAGAATTTCCTCATGCTTCTTTTCTCAGGCTCTGACACAGTAAAATCCAAACACAACACACAGAGTGATGCAGTTGTGTTCATTGTTTTTCCTTGAAACTGTCCATTGGCACAGATTTGACATTTCCATATCTAAGTAGTAAAGAAAGATCAAATCCAATTTTAATATTCATCCATCAGACTGTGGTGGGAAGCAAATTACATGATTCCTCGAGAATTTTTTGAGTTTTATAAGTAGTAACATTGTAAGTCTGCTTTAAAAACAAACCATACTTGTCTCAGAATCACTGAGACATGGAAAGCCATTTGGAAAGTTCTGCAAGTGACTCACATGGCTTATTGCCTACAGCATCTGCAAAAACATTGATAAGAACAATGCCTAAATTAAACTGGCACTGCTGTATCAAGAAGCGTTTTTGAGTTGCACATGGGTAACAGGCAACCTTATAAAGAGAGAGTACAAATGTCTTTCTTCTACATAGCAGGGGATGGAGAACAACATTCCTTCTGACTGGCGTTGGTCCAAATATTAATTGCTTCCAGAGAACAATTTTATGCTTGTGATAGGCACAATGCACAAAACCTATCTTGCAATTTATGATTTTGGGAGGAAGAAGGGTACTGGGGTAAAAGTTGGTCAAACAATACCTACAGAAACTCATATTTACTTTCCCTCCTGTTTCTGGAGCTGTGAATCTCTTTTTAAGCATGTACCCAATGAAAAACCCCAATTTCTATCGATATCCAGTTCCTAAATCTTTTCACTTTATCTTGTACATGGAAAAGAATCTTATATAGTTATACTATACCGCCAATTTTAACACTACCCTTAAGAGGAATTGAGGGTACAACCACATATGATGTTTGATATTTCTTCCTGAGTCAGTACTGAATAATCTATCAAATACAAAATTGGCTGGTACTGGCTACCACAGGAAATCACTAAAACCAACATTTTACTGGCAAAACTGAAAATGTAGTTTTTACAGACACACACACAGAGGCACACACACATTCATCTGAGCTGTTTGATACTTTTAAGCTAGAGACCATAAAAGGGCCAAACTTTTCACCTCCTAGTAAGCTGTTTACAGAATTACTAAAGTAGTTTTACTGAGCCATTTTCAGTTACTCGTTGTCTGATTGCTCCATTTCTTTATCCCTGTTGGGTAGGAGTTTTTACAATGGCCTTAAGAAGTCAGACATATGTCTGGCATCAACACTTTAGAGAGATGAGTGGGTAACACTTGAGATTGCTCTGGCCATCAGGTACTTGTGTGACTGCCAGTTAGATGCAAAATTGTGGACAGAAAAATTAGGTCATCTTTTTCAAAGGATTTTTTTTTTTTTTTTAGCAATACAACTGCGTAAAATAGGTCTCTCCAGCTACTGCACATACATAAACTTCTGTTTCAAGCACTAACCTATTGGCCTCTTCTGAAACTTACTGTTTCTTTAGGTGACTTCACAGTATTAGATCCTAGGACTCAAGATATGAAGAATGCTAGTTAATATTGAAGCAATTGCTTCTTTCAATTAAGCACAAGGGTAAACAATTCAAAGTATACACCATGATAACTAGATCTTTTATGCAGATAGCTATGTTTAGGAGCTAAAAATACTGAATCTTCAGTTGCACTTTACAATCTGGTGCAACAGAAATGCAAGAAGGGAAGGAAATTCCTTTACTTGCTTGGGTTAATCGATATGTTTACAGCCTCTTCCACTGAGTTAGTTGTAGGCACTGACCTCATGAAATTAACTGCCATGGAAAATGAGTTAATGCCATATGTATAGAGTCCTTGTAATAGTAAAGCTAAATGTACGACATTGAAACATTTCCAAGAACAGAGAATAATTAACCAAACCTTAGAAGAGTTAATACTATGCTACTATTGCTTTCATCTCTAAAGATAAAAGAGCAGTTTATTTTTCACATCAGTCTCCTGCAGACTTGAATTTTCTTTTTATAAACTGAAATGAAAGTTTGACAGTGCCAAATTTAAAAGTACACAAATGTATGTGTATCACTGCTGTTCTAAGAATGACTTTGGCCCTTAGATATCTTCAGTCTTTCGAAGTTAACAGTGTTTTGAAAATTTTCCTACTAATCAAAAATTATTTATTGAAGGAACGCAATGTGTATTTAGTGATGAATGAACAGAATTCAATGAAAGAACTTTCTGTTTTTTTCCCAAAGCACATTCCTGAAAATTGATTTCCTTTCATAAAAGACCGCTGATAGTCAACTTTATCAAAACATTTGATTACTAATACAGAACAATCACCCACAGTAATTTTCATAATAAGCACCTGAAAAAAAATCAAGATTAACATTTTCAGTTACCTGAAAGAAGCATTAGGCTGTATCTATTTAATAACTGTCCGAGAGAAATAAAGTACAATACAAAAGGATTTTCATTCTTGCTTTGTGGGAATAGGAAATTACTGTTAGGACTACAAAGATGCCATCAAACTTGACAGTTTGTGGAATCAAGTACCTGTCGAAAAACAACTGCCCACCTACCTGCCAGCTGGCTATTTAAGGACTTATAATTTAAATACTTATAATTAAGCATCCTTACTGTTCCATAATACTTGCTTCAGAGAATAAATCTTTAATAAATGACAACTTTAGGAAATAAGGTATACATTCTCCTTAAAGAAGATTCAGGATTTCTTTGAGCCACAAACCTGGGACACCAGAATTATAAGAGAGAACATGAGGAAGTATGTTCTTTTACAACCACAATAACATTCCCTGTTCAACTAGAATGTTAGAACTAAGAATCAAAAAACTCTTAATTCAGAAATTTGGGTGTATTACTGCAGGATTTTCAGGGATGAAGTGCATACTAAGAGAAAGGTTTGTTCGTGGAACACAAAAGTTTTGTACTGTGCATATGAACAAAATCTTCAAATTATCTAGCAAGCACTTGCCAAACAAGAATAGAACAAAGCATTATTCAGTATTACAAATACTGAATAATACTTAAGTTCAGTAATTTCTGTCTGTTAGACTATGAATACCTCATGTGTTTTACAGAAGTAGATATGTGAACTTTGTAATAAGCCTTTAAATATACAGTTCTAACTGAAAATCAAAATGTATCTTCCTTTTGTTGCAGGAGAAGAAAACCTGGCTAGAGCTACTAATGCGTGGTAAATTGTCATCCTCTGGTAGCACAGGTTTTTCTTTAAAACATTATCTAAGATGCCTCTCAGATATTAAATTCCTGCAAGAATGGGAAAAAACATCACCTTGCTTTCAGATAAATACATATATAAATACTATTAGAATAAAAGAAAATAAAATTATAGCACTTGGTAACAAAGATATGCTTTGTAGTGAAATTACTTTTTTCTCAATGTAGTTCAGAATGTGATTATTATTATTAAACCTAACACATCTAAGATATTATTACTATGCTAAACTAAAAGTGTTTGTTGTCTAACAACTTCCTTGAGATCTGTGCTAGACTTATATACTAAGAAATCATGTTTTGGGTAGAGACCTGTCAAACAACAGTCTGGAAACAGCATCGCTGCTTCTGGATGAAAAATGACTACTTGGGCAGGTGATGATGGATGGGAATTCAGTCTATGCATGCAAAGCAGAAAAGTAGCATGAACTCATGGTTTCTAGGCTAGAGTAAATTCATGAGTTTGTGTTTATCTAAATGTACCCATAGGTATATTACAAGTGGGGTTAGAGATGACACCTACAAGTCAATATCAGTATCTGTTTTACTGGTAATATAGCCAGCCACACAAAATAGCATGGCTTGCTCTGGGGAGTTTATATTATTACGTAGGAAACCTACGAATGAGCTCACAGCACTGCAGGTTATTGTACTGGTATTGTATTTATTGTACTGTATTGTATTGGTCTAGTTTATTGTATTTAAAGTTTTCATTTCAAAAGTTGTTATCTCGCTAGAGCTGTGGGAGAAACATGTGTACAAAACTCTGTGATATCTTTATGAAACACATCACAGCTAGAAGAAGTTCTGGAAATTGTCATCTTAGTTCCCTGAGTCACTACCTCCAGTTCCTAAACACAGAAGTATAAATGTGAAAACTGTGAATAATTTTCTTTTCTAGTGTATCTGACAGACATATGATATAACATGAAATAGTCCTAAAGTCCCTCCTTAGATACGCAGTACCATATAACTGTCTCCATATCCAGATGTTAAAGCTTGCCACTTTCATCACAATTTTTTTTTATATTGCACACCATATTATGCTATCAATATAAACATGTGTCACAAAGAAAAGTTTATTTGTGGAAGCAGAGCCTCAGAAGAAGAGGAAACGTAAGACAAAATCAATACCAAAACAAAGTCAATAAAACGAATTAGATCTACAGTATTGTTCATCCTATTCCTGTTTGTATTTTATTTATCCAGCTCTCAGCAGTTTTTTACTGTAAATTAAGTTTTCACAATTCCTCCAGTGTACTATATGAAGTGGTACAAAAAACAGATCTAACTGCAAAACTCAAAAGGTACAAGAGTCTTGCTTCTTCACCTATGAAAAAAAAAAATATTAAATAGTTACAGCAAATAAACTGAAAGCAATTAATAGTTTGTAACTTTTGGGAATGTGTTTATCCTAGCAAGGATTTACCAAAGGGTGTGCCAAAAGGGGGGTATTCTGATCTCTTGTTGACATGAACTACTGTGGCATATGTGCTTCCATGAATGTGGTGACTTTGCACTCATGAGACTACAGAAAGTCTTGTGCTATGGATTGGGACTAAATGTCTTTCAGTTTAGCTTATGTGAACTTGATGGATTGCTGCTTAAAATAATGGTCAAGCAATGTACTGCAGTTCTTAAAATGGTAGCCACGTGGGCTAAGCAGCAATATTCAAAGTGATGCAAAGCATTTAAGAATGCTATCTGTACTGGGTCTACATAGTAAGGTTTTGGCAGCAAAGAGGCTGCAGGGGGGGCTTTTGTGAAATGCCAGATGCTGTCTCCATATTGAACAGAACAGGGTCCACACAGCTCCAAGGCGGGCTAGCCGCTGGCCAGAGCTGAGCCCGTCAGTGTCACTGGTGGCACCTATGTGATAACATGTTTAAGAAAGGGTATAAAACATTGTGCAACAGCATCTGTGAGAAAGTAGTGAGAATATGTGAAACAAATCTGCAGACACCAAGGTCAGTGAAGAAGGACAAGGAGGAGGTGTTCCTGGTGTTGCAATAGATATTTCCCTGCTGACTATGGTGAAGACCACAGGGACACTGCAGCCCATGGAGGACCCCACTCTGGTGCAGGTGGATGTTCTCTGAAGGAGGCTGTAGCCCCATGAAGAGCCTACTCTGGAGCAGGCTCCTAGCAGGACCTGTGGCCCCACGGAAAAGGTCTCATATTTGAGCAGGTTTGCTGGCAAGAACCTGTGACCGTGTTGGCGACCCACACTACAGCAGTCTGTTCCTGAAGGACTGTACCCCATGGAAAGGACCCATGCTGGAGCAGACTCTGAAGAGCAAGTCTGTGGCAAGAACCCACATTGGAGAATTTTGCCGAGAACAGTCCCCGGTGGGTGGAACCCCACACTGGAGCAGGGGAAGAACATGAGGAAGAAGGAGCAGCAGAGACAATGGGTGAAGAACTGTCTAAAACCACTATTCCCTCTCACCCTGCACCACTATGGGGAGGAAAACACTAGTTCACAACCATGAATCACCAGTATTTTTGGGATGACATTTCAGATAAAATTAATTTTATCAAAAAAAAACCCAAAACTCAAATCACCCAAACTCCTACACATCTTGGATCTGTATTTGAAAAAGCCATCTAGAGACAGCTGAGCTCATGTTTTCAGGCTACTCCCAAAAGTGACATGGAATTTTAGCTTACTTTTCACAGTCAGCTTTAGCTTGCAAACACACTTTAATGTAGCCGAATTAGCCTTTACATGTAGGAAACATGTACTTTAAAATAACAATGCATGTGTGAAGCTTAAAAAGTATTACAGTATAGTGGCTACATTGTGGAGAAAATAAACTTCTTAGCTGTCACTCTAAAGAGATCTGTTCCCTATGTCAAGTGCTTGAGGCTAAACCGAGCCAAATTTACTCTCAGGAGAATGATATTTACTCACAGCAATAAATCAATCCCAAATGCCAATGAAATATATTGTTATGACTTTGTCATACTATTTGCTTGGTCTGCTTACTGTCTGCAAAATTTTCAGCGACTCTAGCTCTCAATGATCAGAACTGATTTTTGGGTAGAAGTCAGATCTCACTTCCCTTGTCTGTACATAGTTATTGCATCAGAAAGTCTACAGAGTTGTCATCTGGACTTAGAACCCTTCCTTGATAGTCAACATATTTATAACATGAGCGTGCACACATGTGTGTGTCCCCCAAATGGATTATACTGTCAGGTTGGAAATCATGCTTAAATGTTCTATGCTGATGAAGTATAAAAAAAACTTTGAGATCCATTCACATTCACCAGTTAATTTTACTGTCTCAGAGCTCTGAGAGTGAAGAACCGCCCACAGTACGAGAAGATCAGGTTCAAGACCTCTCAAGGAACCTGAAGGTGCATAAGCCCATGGGACCTGATGAAATCCATCCATGGGTCCTGAGGGAGCTGGCGGACAAAATTGCTAAGCCCCTTCCCATCATATTTGAGAAATCGTGGCAATCCGGCGAACTCCCAGTAGACTGGAAAAAGGGGAACGTAACTCCATTATTCAAAAAAGGAAACAAAGAAGACCCGAGAAACTACACGCCAGTCAGTCTCACCTCTCTGCCTGGCAAGATCATGGAGCAGATCCTCCTGGAATCTTTGCTAAGGCATGCGGAAAATAGGGAGGTGATTGGAGACAGCCATCATGACTTCACCAAGGACAAATCGTGCCTAAAAAATTTGGTGGCCTTTTATGATACTGCCACAGACTTGGTAGACAAGGGCAGAGCAACAGATGTCATCTACCTGGACTTATGCAAAGCATTTGGCACTGTTCCGCACGAAATCCTGGTCTCAAAATTGGAAAGTCATGGATTCGATGGATGGACCACTCAGTGGATGATAAGGAACTGGCTGGATGGCCGCACTCAAAGGGTTGCAGTCAATGGCTTAACGTCCAAGTGGCAGCGAGTAATGAGTGGTGTTCCTCAGGGGTCTGTACTGGGACCAGTACTATTTAACATCTTTGTTGGAGACATGGACAGTGGGATAGAGTGCGCCCTCAGCAAGTTTGCTGATGACACCAAGCTTGGTGGCGCAGTTGACACGCTGGAGGGAAGGGATGCCATCCAGAGGGACCTGGACAGGCTGGAGAGGTG
>JAOQGM010000004.1:33206852-33217225 GCA_027564225.1 Gallinago stenura | reverse complement strand
GGGGCCAAGCCGCCCCCTCCGGTCGCCCGTGGAGACGGGCTGCGGGCGGAGGACGGGAGCGGCGGGCGGTGAGTCGCCGGGCCCGGTCGAGGCCTGGCCGGGGAAGGGGCACCGGGATTGAGGGCCGAGGGTGGGCTACGAGGATTGGGAAGGGTAGAGAAAGGCCATAGCCCGGCCCCTATTACCGTCCGGGGTCCCTCCGCCGTGGGGCTGGGCCTGGCGGGACGGGTTGGGCCCTCACAGAGCCTGGGTGTTTTATGAGGAGATTTTTGTGGTGTTTTATTTTTTTTTATCTTTTAAAATCTTTTATTCCCCCACCCCCAGTTCTCCCGAGGAGGAGTCGCGGCCGGACTCGGCCCTTAGCTTTGTTGCTATTCAACAAGTTGCGGGCCGGCTCCAGAAAGGGAGAAAAATCTCCACAATTATGTAAAAAAAAAAGAAAAAAATCGTAATAAAATAGGCCTTTCTCATGGAGACAGGGTCGGTGTGGCCTTCCCGCCTCCCTCCCTCCCTCCTCTCTGTGGCGGTGATGGATGCCTGGATAAATCCTTCAAACTTTCCAAATCCTTTCAACTTTTCCAACTTTTTTTGAAATCCTTTTTTTAACTCGTTTTCCACTTTTTTTTTTTTTTTTTTAAGCCGGGTTTCAGCCTTCCCCCTCGCCGCCAGGCCCCTCGGGAGGCTCCGGGTGGGAGGAAGTTTCCCATGTGCGCCGAGTTGTGGGATGAGTGTGGGAAGGAGCTTTAATTAGCGGGGGAGCGTCATTAATCCAGGAGGTTTCGTGTTGATACGGAGGAGATCACACGCCCTGTTGCCGTAATAAGTTTACTTTAGCGACTTTGGGAATTGGCGATGGTCCATTCCGGGCTTAAATTCTGTATTTTTAGGGAAGGAGGGGAAAAAAAAAATAATATAAAAATAGGTATTTGGGGTGTATATTGTGTTTTTAGCCCGGTGCTGTTGGGAAGGGGGATCCATCTCCTTCCCCCCCCTTTGGTGGCACGTGATGTGGGGGGGACACTGGGGTCTTGTCCCCGCAGGAGGAAGGACAGCAGGACCCTCATGGACGTGTGGCTTCCAGATGGTAGGGGGGGAATTTGTCACGGCAAAGGCGATGGGGACAGACCCTGGTTGGGGTGGGGGGGTGTCTCGGGAAGCTGGGCTGAATATGGAGGAAACGGGGAGCCTCATTAAGTTGTGACGATCAGGAAACAAGTTGATTAGCGCGGCCCATCGAATTGGATCGGCGGTAATTTGTCGGGCAATTAGCCGGCATCTCTATTAGCTTCGAGCTAAGGGCATCAGCGACACGACACACGTTACCTGTTTGCGTTTCTCCGGGTTGTGGATCAGTTTAGAAATGAAACGTGCTGCCCCGGGAGAGCTGGATGAGATTGAGGGATCAGGATGCACTTAATGACTTCTCAATCCCCTCGTTCATCCGTGCCTCCAACGTATTCCAGGCATTTAGGGTATCTGGAACCCGGCAGATAAACTCCGGAGGAGAGCAGTGGATGGGGTCTCGGGCTCCCTTGTGCCATCGCCCGGCCCAGGGACCACCTTGCTTCAAAAATTGAGAAGATTCCCTGTTTGGAGACTTCCTGAGGGCCCCCAAATTGCAGGCTCCGCTGGTCAGAACCATCCTCTCTTGCTGGCATTGAACTTTAATGCAGATATCAAGTCATGTTGTGGGTTTCCAATACTCCTTTTGTGTCAGGTGTATGTCTCTGTGGCTATAGAATAACTTTTTTTTTAATGAATACTGGAAATTCTTAATTTTTAATGCTCCATTCCTCAAAGGACTCGGTATATTTGAGGCAGATTCATGAGAAATTCTCTCTGGCGAGGTCTGGGGTGCAGACAGCAGCCTGGTGCTGGCTCCCCAACCCCTTCAGGTCTCGCTGCTGTGGAAGATGCTCAGCCCCACAGCTCTGCCAGGTGGGAATGTGCTTCCTTCCCGGGCTCAGCTCCCCAGATCCCCCCACAGGAGCCCTCGGTGAGCTTCACCTGGAAAAGCAAATTCCAATTACTGCAGCAGGTCGTGCTACAGCCCCATAAATCCTCACCCTCAGCCTTTTGGCTTTGTCCCCTTTTCCAAAGGCTGTAGGAACGGGGCTTGTGGGTCTCATATTCCAGGACAAAAAAAAAAAAGTAGGTAGGACTCAGCTGGGAAACTTTCCTGAGCTTTAATGGAAGCGGAGAGTGAGTTCCCCAGATCTTGAACATAGCTGTGGGCTCGCTGTTTCTTGGGAAATGGAAGCTGCAGATGTTTGATGACTCTCGGGATTTGCTCCACATTAATCACTGCTGGAGTTGCGCAGCTATTTTTCTGAATTTTGCAATATTACACAACTAAGACCTCTTTTCTTTTTTGTTAATCTTTTTTTTTTTTTTTTTTTTTTGCTGAACTTGAACGTTCATCCCGCATTCAACGCTGTAGCTGATTCTGAAATCACATTTTCTGCTCTCGGCAATAACCTACAGGGAATGTGGAAGGGAGAGGGGGGGAGAAGAGAAGATACTTGTGTGATACTCTGTAATTTGTAAGGATTAATGAGGAGAAGGTCCTTAAAATGGAGTCCTGGGGTATGGAGTACCCCATGTCCCTGAGCAGCGGGGGCCCCCCGGGCGGTTCCTGGTTTTGAGATGTTGAGGGACACCATGGAGTGTATATTTTTAGTCGCGTTTCTTGGAATATTTGGTAGAGCAGCCAATGTGTTTATAGTCAGCTTCCTGTGTCCGTATCAGCGTCTTGGCATGTGATGGAATTAGTTTAAAAAAAAAAAAAAAAAAGGGGGAAGGAAAGGAAAGAAGAGTGTTGTAAGGATTATTTGTACTGTGGGATACGGGCTCTTGGGGTGCCGTGGGTCCCGAGCCCTGTGGGCTCTCCTGGGACTCCTGCATCACCTTGGGGTTGTCTCCTTCTTTTTTAAACAGAAGGAGGAACCAAGAAATGCCGATATCCGTGTCCTGGTGGGATGGCATCAGCCCGGTTCCTGGCGCAGGCTGGTGCTGGTGGTGCTCTTCTTGGATCAACCCTTTGCTGTTCATAACTTCTCCTTGTCCAGAGGCAGTTGGAGCACGGGGGGGGGGGTGGGGGTGGTAAGATTTTTCCTGATTTTGGCCTCTAAATATTGGTTGTCTTTGTCTTTGCCCCAACCCCCCCCCAGCGAGGTGCTGATATTCAGAATAACTTCTTTCCCTTGCTGTAGCAATTAAAAAGCCGGTGCTAAACACACATGGGAGGTGTGTGTTATTCATGGGAGGGGGTGTGAGATGAACCATGGGGAAGAGAAAAAGTTTTCTGGTGCTTTAAGCTGAGGAGAGTGGAAAAAAAAACCCAAACCAACCCAGTCCCTCCCAGTTTCTGTCGTGATAAGGTGATGCTGTGGGACTCAGGGGAAGGTGTGTGACATTCTCATGGATGTCATTAGAAAGGGTTGAGAACCAGGAAGGAGAGGGGTTATTCAGCAAAAGCAGGCCTTCTAATTGCTTATAAATGTAAGCTTTCATTTAAAATTGATTACAATGTAGGAAGTTTGTCTCCGGAAAGGCCTTTCCTGAGCTGTCTGTCCCGAATTGGAGATGTTTAGGTTTCTGTCCTCCGTTGTTAGGTCTTTGGGCTTAAATTTTCTCAGTCTGCAGCCCCCAGAGACTTGATGTATCTGTGTGTGCCTTTGCAGGTAATGAAAAAAAAAAAAAAAGCATCGCTTTGCCGTGTCATTAATCATCTTGATGAATAACCAGAGTATTTCCAGAAGAAAGTTTCCTTTCTGTTTTTAAAAATAAAGTCACACAGATACCAAAAGCATTTACACTGTTTTTTCTGTGCTGCCATAGCACAGGAAAGCACAAGGAATTCTGTCCCAGGGCAGTTCATCGTGATTTGTGTTAGAAAATCAAAGTTTCTTGTTTCTTGTGGAGGATCTTGTGCCGTGGTACGGCGCAGCTTTCCGTGTGTTTTGAAAATCTCCCTCTCCCTTGTTGAACCCACAGTTGTCTCTATTAAATGCCACCAGCACGGATGGGGAGAAGTTTTCCTCTCTGGAAAGCTACACCGTTGTAGGAAATCCTGGAGGGGAACATAAACCAACCTGAAATTTGAATTTTCAATTTGTAGCAGGCTCTGCAGGAGCCTGGGAGGCTTTTCCTTCTGCATCAAAACAATTCCCAAAGCGTCCCCAGGAAGAGGGTCCATCAGTGCTGCGGAGGGAGAAGTGAAGTGCAACAAAAAGTCTCAGAAATTACAGATTAAGCTGAAAGAGCTTTTTATTTTTTGTTAATGAAAAGCCATCGTCTTTCAGCCAAACTCTTGTTTTCCTGCATCATCTCCTTCTTCCACGACGTGGTACCAGGGGTGGTGTGTTCTCCTGTTGCTTGGTTTTGCATTTGTCAGTGGGGGGGGGTGTTAAACCACCGCAGTCACTGCCCTAAAAAATGTAAAAGTTGGGACTGTTAGCAGTAAAACACTCTGTTTTGTCGGTTGTTGCTGCAGATAAGATTGAGCTGATCCCCGGATATGTTTTTCAGCTGTGTTTTTAGATTCAAGCCAAAAAAAAAAAAGAAAAGTCAGTTTTTTTGGTCTAAGCTAGGAGCTGGGATAAGCAAAGAACATCGCTGATGTTTTGGGGAGACAGCCCAACTCCTTCCCAGCCAAATTTGCTTTATGTGCTGTAAAAATCCCAAGGGATTTGCCCTGCAAAGCCGGGATGCTCCATCCAGTTCCGGGGCTGGAGGCTCCAGGACCCATTTTGCAGCGATATTTCCTCATTTTTCTCTCCCACGTGCCTTTCCCTGATTTATTCCTTCCCGAGGATGCCCTGACCTCTGACCACTGACGTCCAAAGGAGCTTTTCAGAGCCGGGGGGAGGGGGGGGCATTACACCAACCTCAAACTATGCTAATAACGTTGGGTTTGTGGGTTTTTCTGACTAATTTGATAGGAGCTTTGATTAGGACTATCGAGTCTTTATAGCTCTGGGGTGGAAAGCGGCCCCTAGGAGCCCTGTGTATTTTTCACATGCATTTCAAGATTGTTTTGATCTCCATCAGGAAGAACAAGTCAAGAGATTAAATTATTTTTTTTTTTTCTTGCTTTTCCTTAATGGTTTCCAGGGGCTGTGACTGGAGAACTTGCAGAGATAAGCAAAGCAGAAGCTTTTCCATTAAAACTCATATTTGTCCCAGCTGCCACACGTATGTAACGGGGGGGTGGTGACACGCTGCATTTATTTTTATTTCCTTGCCCTATGTGAAAAGTCCAAGCTTGGCACCGGGACAAGGGCTGGCTGCGAGGGGACAATCTCTTCAAATTCCATTTATTTTCCTACTCCGTACAAGGATTTTAACAGCAACTATTAAAGTTTCAACGCCGTTTCCAACACGGGAAGGGGCGTGTGATTTATAAAGGAGACGCTGCCCGTGCTGCCGGCATCTCTCTGCCCTGATAAGGACTATCTCTTAGGAATTTTCTGGGCTGGTTTTTCCCCTTGTTTCCTGGGAAATGGGGGGGGGGAACTGGGTTGCTCAGGCTCCGAGTGCTCTTGGAGCTAATTGGGCGATTGGGCCGGTTTCCGAGGCTCCGTGCCAGATCTCTGCCGGCCCGTTGGCAAACCCTGGTTGTTTTTCCTTCCAAAAAAGCATCGGTGGCGATTCCGGATCCCGCCGTGCCCTGGTTAATGAGTTAGTTGTGCTCCAGCAGCTTTCCAAGTTTAGTAAATGCCCGGTGCCTATAATACATGTTTTGCACCTTCTTAGACAGTGGGTGTCTCTCCAGGGACACACAAGTGTATAAACCCTCGTTAGAAATTCCAGGAAAGGTTAACGCAGCAATTACCCCTCAATGTGTAATTATTAGTTGCTGCTTTAGAACTTTACGTGTGTTTTTGCACGCCCGCACTGAATGTGCTCCCCCTTGGGCTTCGTGCAGCAGCAAAGCAATGTGAATAAAAAGAAAGACAGCTTTATTTATAATTGAATTTATTTATTATATTATTTATATTTATTTCTAACCCCCCCCTTTTAGCTATCACAAAGGACATGTCACCTTCAGGGTTTTATCACCTCTTTTACTCATAGCATCAAGGCAGCCAGCTTGGTTTGTGACTTTATTATACATTGTATTATACATATATTATACATATTTTTAAACAAATAAACCCTTGTGTTCTTGAATCACTGGTTTCTGTTCTTCCCGGTGCCGAGTCGTGCATATTGGGCACCCACTGTGATTCCAAACTCTTCGAAAATCACTGCCCTCTTTGGATTGTCATCGTGGCATAGTTTTCATTTTAAATTAGTGTTTAATAAGTTTGAGGAGGCTGTTGAATATAGTGGGGTCTGCGTTTTACCAGCCTTGCAGCAGTTAGAGCAGTATCTGGTGTGGGAACTTGGATTCTTTTAGGATTGATCAAATTCCAGGATTTTTTTTTGAGAGTGTGTATAGGCCTCTGGAGCCACCGTGGGTGCTCGGGATTGTTTCTCCCATGGTTTAAGGGAGAATATATCCAGGCAAAGTGCCCACACCGGCTACGCTGGAGCTTAGTGTAGACCTGCTCAGGGATTTATCCCGAGTGGTTTAACTCGTTTCAAAGCCAGGAGCTTTTCTAACAACCACCTCTAAACCTCGTCTGGCCGGGACCTCTGCCTCGGGAGCGTGGGCTACAGGAGGAGCTGGAGTGGCAAAAAGGCTATGAAAAGTTGTTGGCTTCATTCAAAAGTTGTTGGCTTTCTTCTGGGAGGTGGCCAGAGGGAATTGGCCACCCACGGCCATGTCCTCAGGGGGGGAAATAGGGAAACTCTCTGGAAAAAAAGTTTGGGGTAGACTTTTCAGTGTGGCCAATCTCAAAAATATTATAGTCTTTGTGATTAGAATTAATCCACGAGTGCTAACCCTTCTTAGCTCTGGCTTTCTTGCTTTATGAAGTACTGAAAAAATTTTATTTTACTCTGTTTCAGGATCATTACACTGATAAAAATCAAAGCCAGCCGGCCGGGGAGCAAGACGGCCTATGTTGTAGGTGAGTTTCCAGCACATGCTTGTTCCTTTCTTTCATGCAAAATATATAAAGCAGAAAGACAGGTCCCAAACCCCAGTGATTTAAATTTTATCCTGGAGTGGAACAAATACAAACTACTTGGCAGCTTTATGGAGGAGAGGCCCCAGGGACAGCACGGGCTCTGCTCTCCATGGCGTTACCAGCAGTGGTTCCTGACACTCCTTTCCCTCCCTTTTTGCTACCAGGGAATATTGGGGGTAGAAATGCTGTTTGGAGTGGGCTGTTTCTCCCACAGAAATTAGGCTTTTCCTTGTTTACTCCACCAGTTAGTGAGGGGCAGCGTGGGAGTCTTCGTCACTTCTCTATTTGTTTGTGTATTTTGTTTGACTATCTCAGAATGCAAATCCCTCTTCCCGTATTGGCCCCTTCCTTACAATAGGTACTTTGATAAATTCCTATAACCGGGAAGCTCGTGCAATGCTTTGCACCCTGTTGGTGACGTTGAGCTCCAAACCACGGAGGTTTTATTTTCCACAGAGCATCTCCCACCAACATCCTCCCCTTTATCTCTCTTTCAGGCTAAAGAATTTGCTGAAGGTCACGGAACCTGAGGCCAAGCTGGACCTCGTGACTCCCAGGCTGGTGCTTTGATCCAGGACCCCTCCTGCTGTACATGCTGTAAGACAAACTGATTTTGATACAACTAAATATCTCTTTGTGGTTTTGTGGATGTTCTTTTCCTGGTGTGAATTATCTGGGGAGTGCCCTGTGGGGAGAAAAGAGGTCCCTTCTGTGGGGAAGCAACCCCTCAGTTCGTTAGGGACAGGTCACCTTTACTAATGACTTGGGGCCGACGTCTATAAAATAATACTGCTCAGAGATTTTTTTCAAAGTAACCTTGATCTAGAAGTCTGTTTTCATGGCTTTTGTTTGTACTAGAGATGTAAAAGGTTAAGTCGTAGAAAAACACAGAGGAAAATAAAAGTGGGGTTTTTTTTTCCACACTAGTCGTTTCCCAATGAGTAAATGGAGTTTGGCAGAATCACATGGACAGAGCCTGACTTTGAAAATCAAACGTAGCTGTAGCTTGGTTTTGATCAGCAGGATGGTACTGGGATAACTTGTGGAATGGAGCTTAGGAAGGAACACATCCTTAATTAAATACCCACAGCGCTAAGTCCAGCTGAAGATCTCGGGGAGTTGCCTGTTTTATTTCATGTTATTTGGCATTTTTATACATTTTTAGAAAGACTAATTGAGACACTGGCAGCCTTGTTTATAATTTGAAGGAAAAAAAAACGTCAGCTGTAAAATCTCTAAATATTCTCAAGTGTAAACTCTCTGAAGGAGAACACAAAGTGGTGGTCTGTGCTTGAAGGAGTTTTTATTCTCCGGGCTCGCTGACGGGCCGCTCGCCTCTGGGGTGTATCTGCCTGGCCAGAGTTCCCCTCGTTAACAGGGCCCTAATTACTGCCCTTTCTCTGAGAGATATGGATGGAAGCAGTGTCAGTTAGTTTGCACTGCATCTTTTCTGTCATAAAAGTGGGTTTGAAATCTGCAGTGATTAAGCACCGTAATCCAAGCGAGGGGCAAACAGACTGAGCAGGGCTGTGGTACCCCCGCTTGCACCTCGCTTTTACACCTCCGAGGGGTAAAACCCCCTCTCTGTGTTTGCTTCAGGTGTGAGATCTGTACTCGTGCAGAATCTAGAAAAAAATCTGAGCCATTTTTCATGCAAACCAAAAGCTTCTCTGCCCAGAAAAACAGCGGTTGGGTCCCCGTGGGGTGCCTGAGTTTCCCCATCCCTTTGGTGATGAGGCTGGGCAGGGTCCGCATCCCAAAACATCCTCATCCTTCACCAGAAACTCACGTGTGCAAGTGGTGCTTCACCTTTTCTTTGTGCGTGGAAATAACATGATCCTTGAATACGCAAAGGAGTTGGGTTTGTTTGGGGGAGGGAGGGGAATCTTGTTAATTTTTACCAAACCCCAACGTTTTCTAGGGTGTACGAAATACTTGTGCCGCGATTTTAAATCTCGATAACTATTTAAAAATCAAGTCCTCCTCACCTGCCGGGTGAGAGCAACTGGTGCCAGCACCACAGCCATGCTGCTGAACAACCATCCAGGGGGATCAAAGGAGTCGGGGGGCAGCTTGTGGGTGACCACGGCCACTGTTTCCCTTGGGAAATTTGCATCACAGGTACCACGAAGTGCACCCGTGTCTGGGAGCCCTGGTAGGCTCTGGTGTTATCACACCACCTCGTCTCTCTCCTTTCCATAAAGAGAAAAATGCATCTCTGATCCCTATTTCCTTTCACTACTCGATTCTTCCTTCTCTTGGAGGGCAGGGCTGTGATTTTTTTTCCTGCTAACTAGGTTTTATTTTCCATCCTATTTATTCACATAGAAGGAAAAGACTTCACCCACGATGTTTCCCTCTGCTGGGCATCTCACCGTGGTTTCCACTGGGTGTCAGCACGGCCCTGCGCCGGGACCAGGGTGGCAGGAGCCCTGCTGGCCACCCCTGGGCTTTCCCTGCTGGAAAAAACCAGGTTGGATGAATAACCAGAGGAAGGTTATTACATCCAGAGGAGCAGCTTTGCCGTGCTGGGATCTCCCTGCGCAGGCGCGAGGGGGGCTGTTTGGGCTGGAGGCAGTTTCCTTCCCCGAGCAGAGCAACCGGTCGGAGCGGGAGGAGCGTGGAGCGTGCCCTCCTCGTTATAGCTCTCTCTAATTAGGGTTACATCTGGGACAGCGGGTCCCCGGTTCTGGAAGATGGGCGTGGATAACATTTGTAGGGTTTACTTTGAAGGTGTGGGTGTGATGGAGCACTCCTGGAGCACAGGAATTGGCACGGACTGGGCTGTGTCCTGCAGATGTGACAGATCAGGGCTGTTCTCCCTCCACAATGACCCTGCCACTCTTTTTTTTCTGCACTCCCTGCCTTCCCACTTACAAAACCCTGGGACATGCTGCCTGTACTGCCAACCTGGGCACCTCCTTCATGTCCCTCATATCTCTATAGTCAATGTTTGGGGGAAAATCAGCACCCCCAAGGGCAATTTGTTGGTGGATGAGAAGCTCCACAAGAGCCAGCAATGTGTGCTGGTAGCCCAGAAACCCCCTGCATCCTGGGCTGCATCCCCAGAGCATGGGCAGCAGGGCTGGGGGGGGGATTCTGCCCCTCTGCTCCACTCTGGGGAGAGCCCCCCCAGTACTGCCTCCAGCTCTGGGGCCACCACCATCAGGAGGACATGGAGCTGTTGGAGTGGGGCCAGAGGAAGCCCCAGAGATGTTGGGAGGGCTGGAGCCCCTCTGCTGGGAGGGGGGGCTGAGAGAGTTGGGGGGTTCAGCCTGGAGAAGAGAAGGCTCC
>JAOQGM010000004.1:33141230-33160764 GCA_027564225.1 Gallinago stenura | reverse complement strand
ATCCCTGGAGGGGTTCAAGGGCAGGTTGGAGGGGGCTTGGAGCAACCTGGGCTGGTGGGAGGTGTCCCTGCCCAGGGAAGGGGGGTTGGAACTTCATGATCTTCAAGGTCTTTTCCAACCCAGATTGTTCTTATGATAGAAAATCACGCAAGTGTTTTAACAATATATCGTGTGAATCCTCGACCACGTTTGTGTAAACCCATAAGATATTCCACATGGGAAACTTTGTTGAAAAAGAAGAAGAAAAAAAAAAAAGGATATTGAAGTATAAAGAGGTGAAATGAATAGTCTCTGGGCAAAATAACGAGTAGGACACAGCTCTGCGGGAAGGGGGATAGATTCTGCGGGTGCAGGTGGGCCCGTGGCAGGCAGTTGTACCGCACACAAACTTCGGGCACATGTCAGATCGGTGCGGGACTCTTGATTAAATTGGAATCCTTGCCGGGCATCGAAGTGCGGTGACAGCCTTGGAGGTGGGGGTGAGGAGATGGCTTGCCACCTGCAGTTTAACTCCCAACCATCCCTTCGGAAAACGCAGCCAGTTCAGGAGAGCTACATGAAAAGCATCTTAATACTTCAGCGTTTACTGCGGCGCTTGTTGCAAAATTATCCTCTGCCACCTTTTATGCTTTTTTTTTAAGAAACTGTTTTAATGCAATAGTTGGTTTGGAAAATAGACATCCCAAACGTTACTTGAAAACACCTCGTGAGAAGCAGAAGGCAGGGACCGTGCTAGGAGACTCCTCACTTATAGACATTTTGGATTTTTAATGCTTAAGAGCTTGGTTTTGGGTTTTTTTTGTTTGTTTGTTTTCCCTGGGAGCATTAATTGATCCCGAGTGGCGATTTGCTCTGGAAATATCAGCCCTGGAATTGTGGTGTTGTCCCTGGGGAGGTAAACCCTGAGCCACGGGCAGTGGCTTTGGCCCTCAGGAGAGAGCGTGGGGGGGGGTTTGGTGGGGCCAGCGGTCCCTGTTTATTTACCTCCCGGTTTTCACATTCATTTTCAAGACCAAGCACTAGTTTGCTATAAAAAAAGGTATTTGGTGGCTTATTATAGCTGCGAAACAGAGAGAGGCAGGGCTGCTTTTGTAGCAGTGTGTCTCTAGTAAACAAAGTCACTTTCCAGTTTGAAAATGTCTTTTTTTTTTTATTTTTTTTTTGGGGGGGGGACAGTACTTCTAACAATATAAAGGCACTTGGTGCCATTTATCGACAGGGTTTCTTTCCTGTGTGAATGTGTTGTAGTTTAAAAGTATTCCCCTACTATAAGATGCAGATTATTTGACTGGTGAGTTACCAGTTTAAAGCTTTGTGATACTAAGAAATAAAAAAGGAAAAAAAAAAAATAAAAGAAATAACTTGTATTTTTGGTTAGGCTTCACTGGGGACTGGGTTTTTCTGGGCACAGGGTGTCAAACTTGAAATTCAAAAGCTGTGCGTTATTCATTCCAGTTCTGCAACATACCTTTTAAAAAAAAAAAAAAAAAAGCCTGTTTGCTTTGCTTTCCTCCCTGAGCTTTAGGTCTTAAAACAAATGGTCCTCTTTAGTTTGAGAAGCTTTTTCAAAGTAAATGTGAGTGATTTTTAACCCCTGCGTTTCCTCGGGGAATAAAGGGGATTTAGCAAGCCGTGTGTGTCATGCGGAGCTCACGTTAAATACAGCTTGGAAGGTGAGGAAGACATTGTTCCTTTGGGTGTGTTGGCTTGGATATCATTACAACTGTAGCTTCTTTAGCCCCACCCAAATATGACATTGCTTGTTAGGCAGGAACTTAGTTCTTTTTAAAATTAAAAAAAAAATAAAAATTCAAAATTGGCAGCTTCTAATTTAAAAGCTAATTCACGTTTCTTAAGCCAGCCTTAGTGTTTTTTCCCCTCAACCTTTTGGCAAGAAAATAGTGTAACAAATGGGTGATGGGTTTGTTCAGATCTTTCTAAACAAGAGTAAATGGGCCTTAAAAACACCAAAAAAACCCCCAAAACCCAACACCCTGTATTTAAGATCCTGCAGGTGTTTTAGTGAAGAATATAATGCCCATGTGGAGTTATTATTTAAAAATAAAACAGCTTTTCGAAGGGACAGAGAGAAGGCTGGGCAGTTCAGTGGCACAGGGTATTCTTGAGCTATTTTAAGTAAGCACACGATGAGGTGAGTCTTTGTCAGGGAGCGTGTGTTGGACTGGGAGGACTGGTGTGGATGAGCACACCATTTAGTCACTGACCAGTACCTGCTGTCCTGGCTGCTGGTGACATTTCCCTGGGTGAGGGTGGCACTGTCCTGGGTCACTTGGCTAAAAAAACCTCCCAAGAAGAGTGTGGTGGGATGAAGCAGGGTGATGCTGACTTTGTTTTGGGGCATTTTAAATAAAAACTACTTGTTTTACCTGAAAAGCACCTTTCAGAGGAAAAAAAATAATCATCTCACTTACCCTGATCCTTCTTTGAAAGTTGACCCTGTCATTTTAACATGAATTGCTAATGTGTTGTGTGCTCTGACAGGTTTTGTTTCCTACAATATTGTAAGGCTTTTACAAAATATAACTTAATTGGAAGGCTGCATAAAAATATGAGCAAGAACAGTTAAATGATCTACAGTGACTTTTATCAAAAAGTGTTGTTTCTCAGCTTATCTAGTCCCAAGGCTAGAAGGAAAAAATTCAATTCCAGCTTACCTTCAATACTGTTTTAGGGTGTTTTGAGGGTCGGTATCTCTCCTGGAGCAGCTCCACGTTCCGTTGATGTGTTTTGCCTCGTGTTTCAGGGATAAGACGTATCGGCAGGAGGCCCGACCAGCAGCAGCAGCAGCAGGGAGAAGGGAAGCCTATTGACAGGAGACCGGAGAGACGACCTCCTCGGGAACGCCGCTTTGATAAACCTGCTGATGAGAAAGGCGAAGGAGGAGAATTTTCTGTTGATAAGTAAGAATTTTGTCTTTGCCTGATAAGTTTTCCTAGGTTTGATAGGAAGGGGATGTCCCACCTTGTGCTGTTAAGTTTAAAAAAAAAAAATAAAATAAAAAAATTAAAAGAGCAGCTGATTGAATCAAAAGCAAATTAATTGAATTAAATTGTCAGTCACTAGAAGGGTATATGTCATGTAGAATATAACACTTTTCTTCCTTTTTTCCATGATTTTGTTTACAAACTTGACTCAAATTATAGACCAGGAGTGATCTACCATGAATAGTCCCATTGGTTTAAGTGAAAATATTGCTTAAATCAGAAAGCAATATCAACCATATCTCTAAGTCCATAGCAGGTAGCTCAGGCAAGGGACTCAAGCATGGCTGTTTCCTTTAGGATGAGCTGTTCCTTAAATCTGTACAGCTGACTTCAAGCCAATAAAAGTTTTTTCCATGCAGGTGTTCATACCTTGGCTGCAGTGACATCAGATCTGGAAGCAATAAAGCCATCTTACATCTAGGCAAGAGTTAAAAGTCTCTTGAGTATCACGAGGGATCCAGAATTCAAGTGTTCTGGAAGTAATGTTCAAATGTTAAAGTTTTAGTAGCCAACATTAAAATCCTTTTAAAAGAAGTCAGTTGGATGAATGGGAGTTGAAGTTGTGGTATCGTATAGTTATGGAACACAGTCCAAATGCTAAATTTTGGAATTTAGTGCCAGAAGACACAAAAAAATATTAATTCTTTTGAGCATGTTTCCACATTCTAAAACACGGGTGTTGTATATACGTGTTTAAGTGTAATAATTTGGTATTAAAATTAGAGCCTTGACACGGTTACGAACAGTAATTATCAAAGGACGAGAGTAAGTAAATAAAACTCAAAAGAGGAAAAGAAAACTTTAAAGGTGAAATACTCAAGTTTGGGCTGTCCTGTGCTTAGACCCATTCTTGACCGACCTATGCGTGGCCGTGGTGGACTTGGCCGAGGCCGTGGCCGTGGCCGTGGAATGGGCAGAGGAGATGGCTTTGACTCCCGTGGCAAACGTGAATTTGACAGACACAGCGGCAGCGATAGATCGTAAGTCTTTTAACTTCTTTATTATTATTTTTTTGGCTATTCTTTGCAATTATCACACGTTTTAATATTTGCCTTTGAATTTCTGTGTCTGGACACTATAATGTTAACTCAGTTTTGTTAGTTCTGTTTCACATTCACATTTCAGCGGCCTAAAGCATGAGGACAAGCGCGGTGGCAGTGGATCACACAACTGGGGAACCGTCAAAGACGAGCTAACGTTAGTAATCTGTAATTGCTCAGAAAACTATGATTAGCAGAATGTTAATAAATAAATCTTAATTTTTAGGACTTGCGAAACATAAAGGTTTAGCTGCCTTTCTTGCCTTTAATTTTTTGATAATTTTGCTATGCTGTTAAAGCAGAATTTAAAAAATCAGTGATTTCTTGTAGCATAAGAGATGGCTTCACTGTTAAAGCCAGAATTTGGGGGAACTTGGAATTGGGGGGGTATCTTGTGCTGATTTTTGAACATCAAAAAAAATCAAATAATTTAACCTTAACAATTTTGATCAGGTTGAGCATGCTTTTTTAGAAGTATTACATTGAAAACAATATTTTTAATGGCCAAATTGGTTTTGTGTCAATGGTCTCGGAATGGGCACTAGTGAGTTTTGGGGGGAAACCATGAGGAAGGTGGAAAGCAGAGGATTAAAAGGCCCAGAAAGTGTCAATTCTTAAGGAAATAGCTCTTTTTAAAGAAGAGTGCGTTGTGTAAATCCACTATAGAAATTAGTAATTGATTTTCATGTAGCTTTTAAATTGGGCTGAACTTATAAAAAAACAAACTCTCAAACGTTCCGTAATTGCAGTGAATTGGATCAGTCGGCTGTAACTGAGGAAACGCCAGAGGGAGAGGAGCATCCGCCTGCTGATTCGGAAAACAAGTGAGTGCCACCCCTCTTAATGCTCTTTGATTGCTTCAAAGGTAGCATGGCATTGCCTTTAACCTCTGCTATTTATTCCTACTCCAAACCCAGATTATATTTTCTTCAGTAGATGGGATATTATCCACGATGCTGCTGGAAGACTGTCTCTTTAAAAACTGCATGTCTAAAAATCGTGGTCTTGAAACTGTTCATTAGTGTCATGCAGGCTCTTAGGTCACTTTTAGATTTAGTTATTAATAATCAGTTTAATACGCTTAGGGTCTGGGGATCACAACTCCTAAGTACCAAATCCAAAAGCATCTGTGCTCATAACTAGGTAAAACCACCAAGAGAAAGGAACAAAATGTTCTTCTGCCGGTGGAAGGCAATTTATTTTTTTTAATTTAGTTCTTCAAAACAGCTGTTGGGACTGTGTGACTGGCCTGGGGAGGAAGGCTTGTATCTCTCTTCCTCCAGCTTCCCTGTATGCAGGCAATTCTCAAATAAGTTAATTTGATTGCATCTTGTTTCACTTGGCCACTGTTACAGAAGAAACCAGTGACTTGATAAATGGAGTAGTGAGAGAAGCAGAATGAGCAAAACATACAAATTTTTATGGTAGCGTAGTACAATAATATGTATTTTAAGGATAAATGTCCTTTATGGTGAATTCAAAAGAAAATGGCAAACAGATCAAGGTAGAACTTTGACATCCTTGTTTGCGTGAGATTTCTAATTAGGAGTTTGCTATAGATTGAGTTCCTTGTTAATAACTTTGGTTAGTGGTAAAGAGAGTACAAGTACTGCATAGAGAATAAAAAATGGATTTAACTGAAAAAAGACTAAATGCTATTACTTTTCCTATGTTAAGGTAATCTTGTATTTCCTTATTTTTCACACTGCTTGTATATAAAGCTTGAGCATTGGTCAGAAAACACAAGCTGGCTAGTCCTCAGAAAAAGAATATATATTGGAAATATTGCTATATTGCTATATATATATATTATATATATACTAAATTAAATTTGCTGTGTCTGCAGTATTTCCTGCATCTTTATTAGTCTTTATTATCTGGTGCTTGACCAGATACTGACCCATCCATGTGCAAATAAGTTGTCTGCAAAATTCTGCAGGCTGTTTGTATTTTTTATCTTCCTCCTCAAAATCTGCAGAAATGTGTACTTTTTCCTATTTCAAGCATTACGCATCTGTTGGAATCTTTAGATTATAGAAAAGCATCTTTATATGACTTAGTTTCTGGGTTGGGTGGTTTGGAGTATACAACTAACCTAAACGTTTCAGCAGAACTGTGAGATGTTTTACCGCTATAAAATGCACAGAATGCCAAGGGGGGAAAAAAATAAATGCTTCTGAATATATACCATGTCAAAAAATCATTCTACAGAATGGGAAAAAGATGAAATGTTGTAGTTTTGTCATAAAATTGCTGCGTTAAGTCAAAGTTAATGGCTACAAAGCAACTTCTAAGTTGAAGCTTCCGTGATTCTTCTGCCAGACATACATGGTGCTATTTTTCTATGCATCAGAAATTTAGTTGCATGAACACACAGAAGAATGGTGAGGATTGACTCTCTGTGTAGTTGGAACGTGATCTGTTCTTGAGCGTAGTGGTTGTGTGTTTTACTTAAAAATAGCTCTTTGACAAAAGGTAAGGGCACCAAAGATTTACAACGAGGTGATGCATCACACAAGTAGCTAAGTTACAAGCTGTTGTTTTTCCAATTTAGCTGAAAGTAAAAATTGTTTTGGTTGCCTGGGACGTTAATAATTGTCTTTGGGTCAGTAAAGAAAGCAGACTATCCAAAACTGATTAAATTCTGGTTTTTAAAAACTTAACAAGCCTGAAAATTGTGGTAAGAATGAGCTCTCTCTCGCTGCCTTAACTTGACATTTTGTGAGAGAGGGATCTCAGAAAGGGCAAAGGGGAAGCTCCAAGTCCATTACACAAGTTTTGCTTCTGTATTTGTAAAGAAAACTCATTAACATAGAGAATAGATGGCAAAGGTCGGTATTAATTTTAACATTTTGCTGTGCTGACCATTTATTTGCTGAAAAGTGTCTGGCTGTGATTCTTATTTGGCTCTCTGGCTAAAGAAGATGAGTTTTCGTTTGTGCTTTCTGAGCAATGTTAATAAGGGGGGTTTATATACACTTCTGCTAAATACTTGACGAACTTTTTTTATAACCTTTTTCTAAGTCATGATGATAATAATACCCATGAATTTGCTGCAGAGAGAATGAGGTTGAAGAAGTTAAGGAAGAAGGCCCTAAGGAAATGACCCTGGACGAGTGGAAAGCTATTCAGAGTAAGGATCGTGCAAAAGTGGAGTTCAACATCCGTAAACCAAATGAGGGTGCTGACGGGCAGTGGAAAAAAGGATTTGTTCTTCACAAGTCGAAGAGTGAGGAGGTAAAGTGATTTTTCAGTACTTGTTAGTATCCAAATTGTATAGGTTTTTCCATTGAGGCACACTTCTTGGATTGGAAGCTCCGTTCCTCGCGACGTTACACAGTAGTGTAATTAACCGTTCTTATGTGGTTAGTTTTTGGAGTTGATCTGTACCCTTGGATTGGTTTATACTGGGGTATAGTCTAGAGATGAGACTGGAATTCTGCTACATCTGGGCAGGGAGCTTTGTAAGGACCCTTCTTGGTGAGCATTACAGAAGTTTGTCAGTAGCAAATCTATTTCTTTGTTTTTGTTTTTTTTTTTTAAAAAAAGAGCTTACATTATTTAGCATTGTGTTAGTCTTCTGCAGTACAGGGATTTAATGGTGCTTGCTAAACAGGATGGAAGGTTGGAAGAAATGCTGCTCAGACACCTTAACACCCAAACTGTGTATCTTAAGTTTGCAACGTGGGTATCGTCTCCTTTTGTAATATTCTATATACAACTGTCCTTGGAGCTTTTGAGAAACCGGGTGAAATACGTTTGTGTCCTTCAGTGATACTCAACGTAGTTGCTGTGGAATTACTTTAAGATTGCAGTTTCTCAAGTGTCGTTGCAAAATATTTAATTATTCTTTTCCAAGAGAGTGAGAGGGAGAGATGTACTCTTCCACTTCAGAAGGAAGGAAAGTGCTGAGAGCTCTGTTCTCTAATGCAGTGCTTTTAATCTTTGTTTTGAATGTTCTGTAACATCTTCAGTGGTCTCCTTTAAGCTAGGGGTAGCCTGCAACTTTGTATACCAGATGGTTCTGACTCCCTTTAAAGTAACTAGATAGTATGTAATACTCTGTTTGGTCTTCTATTATGTATTTCTGCTATTTCACACCTTGTCAGTGTTTTCTTCACAGCTGGGGACGTGATACAGATGGGCAGGCACTAGGCAATACTTTCCAGTGAAAACTCCATTTCTAATCTCCCTGAATTTGGAACGAGTTTGACTTTGTCACAGTCATGGTATTTTTCTTTTCTTGCTGTGCAGGGTCTTTAAACAATTCCGTATCTTTTTCTTTACCTTAAGCTGTTTGGTGTTGGAAATGTTCATTAAATACTGCTTTCTCTGGCTTGTGTAGAAAAGGCGAATTGAGTTAAGCTTAATGTTGTTGTATATTAAAAGATGGTGTTTAAAGAGAAGTATTTCTATACTTAACTAAGATTTACTAAGCCTGTAGTCCTGCAGGTGTGTCAAGAACTATCTCCCAGCCCCAGTCTCTCCAAAGCAGATTCATTTGATGTTTAGTCAGCTGAAGACTTTTTCTTAAGATAATTGTAAGATGGTGGTACTTCTACACTCTTGAGTAATTTCAAAGCTAGAAAGATCTGTACTGCATTTTCCATTTAGATAAATGAATTGGTAGTTAAATAAAAACACAACCAAACAAAACCAATCAGAATAACTAGTCAAATTACTCTTATGGAATAACTGCAATAATTAGTAGAATGTTCTATTTGAGAGGTGTATTCTGTTAACTTCAAAGAAATGAGTCAGATATTTTTAACGCTATCACATGAGAAGTTAATAGGTCCTTGCTTTATAAGCACAGAACTGAGGTATTAACAAAATTGCCATTAAATGTAGATGCTTTTAGCCTACTTTTATTGTATGTCCAGCAGGTGTCTCTCCCCATTTCACTTACTCATTGTTCACTGATCCCTTGGGAAGCAGCAGGGGGGGATTTTTGTGAAGTTTTACAGCAAAATAGCTCTGTAATAGAGGCATTAGGAAAGCCTTCACTGCAGCTTCTTTGTGAGCAGCTTTAGAAGGTGGAATATTTAGGAATATGAACAAAACCTACCTGCTATTCTTTATCTGATTGTCTTCTTGGACATACTTTTGACTCATGGAATGAAGGTTGAAGTGAGGCTTCTGTAATTCTTATCAATAAGAAGGGATTTGATGTGTGGAAGTGACTTGGTTTGTAGGTAAATTCTGGATTTTGGCCTCAAATTTGTGGCTGAAAAAATCAGAATGTGCCATGGTGGATGTTCTCAGAAGTTTGGATTGAAGCGTTGTGATGACCACCCTCATTCCTGTAGCTTGGGAACTACCAGGAGAATGTCCTAGGAGTCTGGGGGGAAAAAGTGTGAGGATCTAGTACTGTTCATCTGTTGTAGTCTTATGAAAGAGCTCTGGTCCACCTCCTCATACTCTTCACCGAGGGGTGAAATGCTTGACCCTGCCTGAGGTCTTTCCCTTTTTCACATTTTCTTTGCAATTACTAGAAAGTGATATGTTGTATATGAAAAAAAACCAACCCAACCTCCTAATAGTGTCTCATATTCTTTCTGGTTTAATCTGAAATCCATGTGTATTGGCAGCTCTGGTCTGATGAGACTCTTTCCAGGAGATGAGGTTATGCCATAAAATAGAGATTCTCTTTTTCCCTTTCCTGCAGCTGGCTTAGTGGCTTGAATCTTTTAAGTTCTTCTGGTGCAGCTGAACAAAAGATGGGAAGGAGTTAACATTTTGGAGAGGTCTTACGTTGTTTTTCTGAAAGTTGGATGCAAGTCTCCTGGAAAGACTGAACACCAGTAGATCAGTTTCTACTCCATGTGTCCGCTGTGCTGTGTCCCTTCCCTGTGCCTTCAAACTTTCTTGCTAATCTGATCCGCTTCCTTAGAGGATGTTGCAGTGGGAGACTGAGAAATATGTTTTGGAAAATGATAGTTCCATCTTCTCAAAATTTGGAGGAATGACTCTTGAATTGAGACAGTACAGAAACCTTTTCTCATTAACAGTCATTTTAAACGTCCCACGCTCTTACCCGCCTAGTTCTGTACGCGGTGTGCCTGTGCTAGAGATCACCTGGGCTCTAATAAGGAGTTTCCAGCAGCTTGAATTAAACTTTGATTTGATATCAATCTGAGATTTCTCTTGTCTCCACGCCTGTGGTACACTCCGTCCTCTAATCTTCCTGGATGCTCGCACGGCTTTTGGTCTCATCCTTTCTCTGCTTCATGTGCTCAGTGACATCCCTATCCAGCGAGTTCGTGTGACCTTATTACCTGTTGTTCCTGTATGTAGTTGAGTCTCATTTCTTCCTTTTGTTTTCTCCCTTTGTTCCTTTTGTCACTTTGGCGTGGACACGCAACTTTCATCAGACAAAGGCGATGACAGAAATGCAGGGGAGTCTGCTGGAGTCAAATGAGGTACTGATCCTTTATATCTAACTGGAAATACCTGTGTTTTGATAAGAGCCCCTTCTGAAATGAAGGGCTGGATATTAAAAAGTCACAAAAATACAAGTAGATACAATCTGGAGCTTTTCTGTCCATGCCTGTTGTCTATCTGCGCACCATATACCCTTCACAATTAGTACCTTTGCTGCTAATTGAGCTGAATTCAAACCTTGTCATAAATGCTTCTATCATGAGTCTTTTTTTTGGTGGTTGTTGTTTTTCCATATCTCGCTGTCTGCTTTGGCTCCCTTTCCCTTACTAGCTCGTTCTCAATTTTTGACTGCTTTCCCCAAGACCCATAATTGCAATGATGCCTTCAAGAGCCTGTCAGTTATTTCATCTGGTGAGAGTTGCCAATACATATAAATTAAATGCTTCCAAAAATGATTCAGGATAAGCAATTTGTGGGGTTTTTCTCTGACTGTTGTCACCTAAGTGATAGAAGAGGATGAGGAGAACGTGCCAGCTCTTTTATTTGTGTTTTCAATCAGCTTTACTTACTCTAGACAAATAAATCATCATAGAATTTACTATTTGTTTGGTTTAGTGGTTAAACTGAAGTTGTGAAAATGCAATGGTTTTGGTAGATTGTAGTGTTTCTTCGCTAACAGTGTAGGGAAGGAAATGCACAGAATTATTGTTAAATCCACTGATCGTGCGTCTCGGAAAAGAAAATGTCATATAATTGCCACTAAGCTGAAAATACCATTTTAGTAGCCTGTAGTGATCAAATGTAGGTAAAATACCAACTAAGAAGAAAGGAATCAAAGCTGTGACAAAAGGTATCGCGTAGTGTTTTACAGATTGTACTTATATTTAGGTAATGTCAGGCTGAGATGTGGAATGAGTTTTTTCTGGAAAAACAGCTGCTTAGTCTGCCTTCCTGAGTTTGGAAAAGAGGTCTCTGAGGGATGGGTGTACAATGCAGAGACCTCTGTGTATCCATTGCCTGCCTTATGAGGGATCCTCAGATTGTAATTAAAGCGTTTAGGGCTTAATTGCACAATGTGTTGCCTTTGAAAGTCCGCATATTGTGCAATTAGAAAAGTAAGTTGTAGTTGGAAGGCTTAAGCTTGCACATGGCACTTCTGTAGGAAAAAAAAACAAGCAAACTGCAAATTGCTGTGCCAGAAATTATGGGCTTTTAGGAGAAGAAAGCGTTGGTTGTTGTCGTGTTTCCAAAACATAATGATTTGATCTTGGAAGAGGGGGAGATGGACTAGAAAACCCCTCAGTCTGCTGCAGGGGGCTCAGTTTTACGTGTTGTCTGTATTCATAGGTGCCAAAACCAGACTTATTACATGGAAAAATAGGAAAAAATATTAATTTGAGAATGTTTGGGGGGTTTTGTGTTCATTGTACAATAATGTGAAACTCTAAATGTGCTGAATAGTAGCATTTATGGTGTTAGATATAACTCTTCGGTGCATACCTTGCTCCTGGAGGCTCCAGTTTCTCACTGTGAATGCACTGGGAACCAACTGGCCATAAGAGAATGTAGTATCATGGCAAAGGTGGTGAGAGTCCTATTTTTCAGTACTTTTCAGTGTAATTGGTGAAACTGGTTCTCTGTTTCAGCATTAATGTTTTGGCTACTTCACTTATCTCCTGTTTGCACTGTTTATGCCTCGTTCGATGTTTGTTATGGCTAATCCAAATCAATAAGGGATTCTTACCAATCTCCCTTGTTTTAAATATTTATACAGGGCTAAGCAAATGAGAAAGTGTGTAAAGTACTCATTGAGCAAAATAAAGATGGGTTCCCAAGTAAGTATTTAAAAAAAAAAAAAAAGAATGAATTGAATCGCTAGAGCCTGAAGATTTCTCAGGATGCAAAGTGAGAAGAAAAATGGTAGAAAATGAGGTTCTGTACTGCCTTGGTGATAGCTTGATCTCAGCTAAACCTGACCTGTGTTCCTCTGGAGGAACTCCAGAGCTTCCCTGAATTACCTTGGAAACGCAAAATACCTTTGTTTGCTCAAGCTCTTACTTGATTACCCTGGATGTGGTTTTTGTCACCTGCACAAGGGGGACAACTTGATTCCTAACAATTTGTGCACTGTCCTTTAACTTGAATCAATCGAGGTGATTGGTCCTCAATTTGGGAATGTGTTTGGAAAGGGTTTTTTGGGTGATTGTTTTTTTTTTTTTCTTACTGATGGAAAAAATACTCATTTCAGGCTCACGCTGAGGACTCGGTAATGGATCATCACTTCCGCAAACCAGCAAATGATATTACATCCCAGCTGGAGATCAACTTTGGAGACCTCGGCCGCCCCGGACGTGGTGGCAGAGGGGGACGAGGTGGCCGAGGACGTGGTGGCAGGGCCAGCCGTGGAGGCAGAACTGACAAGGTCAGTAGCTACAGCTCTCATCTACAAGGAGCTTTCATTTCCTTTGTTCTTAGGATTTTCATACAGAGAGTTTTAAGTGTCTTCCTTATTTCTGAAGGAGTTGCTCTGACAACAAGCACTATATTTTAAAGCCAATTAAAGCATCCATTCTTATAAATTTCCTTTAAGTTGCTCTTAGGACAAAAGGATGAATATTTTAGCATTGGTGTTATTAAACACCAAAAAAAGGGAGGATGGGGAGTAGGTTGGGTTACACAAAAAAAGTGTCCATCCTTGTATCTAAACTGGAAAAAAGACTTTTCTGGCCAAATCTGAATGTACCATGAGATGTTCCTGTTTGTGCCAGAGTGAAACCATGAGTGTGAGCGTGGTTATTTTCAGACACGGTCACAGTCTGTCTGTGTTGTGACCTGTTAGGGGTGAAAGACTGGTTCTACAGCTGCATGTTAGATCTTGAAAGTGAGGAATTTAGAGTTTTTGTGTGGAAATAGGACTCCTACTGGGGTTTTCTTTTTAATCTGCAGTAGTAGGGGATGACTTTGTAGAGTAGGGTAGATGGTTGGACTTGATGATCCCAAGGGTCTCTTCCAACCTAGATGATTCTATGATTCTTTATATTTTTCCTCCTCTGGTCCTAAGGAAATGCTCAGGAAAAGCACTGAATGGGAGTGGGGAGAGAACATGTAAAGTCAAAGTATTGTACTGTAGCTACAGTAAAGATTTGATTTAATATGGGTCACTTATTCAGCTTAAATGCATCAAATCAAGTTGTTCCTCACTAAAAAATGCACCCAGTCTGTGTGGTGTGGATTTCTTCACATCAACCAGACTTGCTCTTTTTTGTCTCTTCTGGGACACTGACTTTGTGTTTTCTTTTACCCTGGGTTACTTCATGTTTTAGGCTTATTCATTGGAAAACTCTCTATTGATACTAATACAAGAAAATTTTTAGGAATTGAAATTAAATAATGGTGGTGGTGTTTGCTCTGATTTTTTACTGATGTGACATCTTCATTCTTCAAGAACACTGTCATAAAGTAGCTAAAACCTTTTCTGCAGCTTATTTTCTGTTGACTTTATTTTTTTTTTTCCTTCCAGTTGGTTAAGGAGTTTGACGTGATCCACACACCCAACCAGGTTGGTGATTCTCCCCCTGGCATTTCCCTTACCTGTGACCAAGCTTCTCCTGCACTGACGTGGCTTTTTTGGCTTGTTTTCTGCTTTTCTGTAACAAGCAACCAGAGATACTAAAGCTCTAGGCTTAAGGCCCTGCTAATACCTTTTAATTTTAGTTTGGGTAGTTCTGCAGTGCTTTAGTCTTGCCTGTAGGTGCTGATACAACTTCTATTGGAATGATTTAAATCCATCTCTTGATAGATTAATATGTCTACAAGAAATTCCCCTACTCTGTCTCTTCTTACACTACTTCTCTTCCACATCCCTTGTAGACAAAGCGAAGAGTATTTTAAAATACTTAATTTCTGCATTTCATCACAGCATTAGTTTTTAGGTGTAGTACAGAGCCTTTTAAAAAAGCTCAGTTGGGTATTACTGGGGAGATTCTTGGTTAATGGATGAATTTCTAGGGTTAGGTTGGCACAAAAATTCTTTTTATCAACAGCTAGTTTGTGACTGGGGAAAAATGAAACGTGTGAAACTTAATTTATGCTACAAACAGGCCTTTTCTGTAAGACTTCAGTCATGTCCCTGGATAAGAATTGATGGTAACGTGCTAGAATAGCCTAAACCCACACGTGGGAGTCTCTTTAGGAATGGAAAAAGAGGCTGTTAAAAAATGGAAAAAAGGCTGTACTCACATCCTTATGCAATAACCACGTGCAAACACGGTCTGTTTGCCTGTAATGCATCTTCAAATGGCTTTGATTCAAAAAGTAGTAGAGGAGAATGTCTAGTCTTGGGGAAAAAAAAAAAGTGTTGTTTGTCACATGGGGAAAAAGACTCTTTACTCTGCTCTACCTCGATGAATCCTAGTATTTCCCTATGGATTAGGGTTTGGGTTAATGTAGTTTTTAAAAAGGAGGAATTCCCACCTCTATTTGGGGTACAGGGACACTCCCCCTGCCTGTCCCTGCCCCATGCAAGTGCCACCAGGTCTGTTCTGCATGGAGACACAGGCTTGACCTTGTCCCCACGTCCACCACGCGCGGAAAGACTCGTTAACGGGTGAAGAATTAAAAACACCAAAGGGAAGGGAATAACTCTCTGCTGTTTCTCTTTCAGTCAAGTGCTTCTGCTCCTGATGTAGATGACCCAGAGGCTTTCCCAGCTCTGTCCTAAACTGGATGTCATAAGCCAACCCCGCCCTCGTCGGGCCTTCCTCTCCGAGGCTTGCATGCTTAAGGATCCTAAACAACTAAGAAATTTAAAAAAAAAAAAAAAAAAGAAAGAAAAAAGAGACTGTCATTCATACCATTCACACCTAAAGACTGAATTTTATCTGTTTTGAAAATGAACTTCTCTCGCTACACAGAAGCAACAATATGGTAGTCAGTTTTGTATTTAGAAATGTAATGGTAGCAGGGATGTTTTCATAATTTTTTCAGAGATTATGCATTCTTCATGGATACTTTTTTGTATTGCTGCTTGAAAATATGCGTTTCCAAACTTGAAATATAGGTGTGAACAGTGTGTACCAGTTAAAAGCTTTCACTTCATTTGTGGTTTATTTTGGTTTTTGTTTATTTTTTTTTTAATTCAGGATTTTAGACGTTTCCTCCCCCCACACCACCTGAACTCCAAACTGGGTTTTAATTATTGCACACTTTCCATTTCCTTAATTCCTCTTTAGCAGATTTTTATCAGCCCATGGTCTTTCGGAATATGTGAAGTTTGAATTTGGCAGACTGTTAGTGCTGTGTGGAATACTAACTCCTGGAGTATTTTAGTTTTAATGCCTAATTTCAGACTTGGAAAAAAAACCAGTCATTTTTCATCTGTGTTTAGTAGTTTGTTTATGCAAAAACCTTTATAGAAAATTGATGCCAGATAACTTGAAAAAAGGATTGAAAGCACATTGGTTTCTAGTTAAATACCTGTGGATTGATCCCAGTGATGATGTGGGGGATAATTGGTCTAAGCAGTTCTTAAAAATTATTATAGTACACCTTCCACTCACCCTTTATACCTTTATCCCCTTATGTGGAACAGGATGCTTTGTTGGCAAAAAAAAAGATATTTTAAATTACAAATGCTTTTCTTCAAGAGGGTACCCTGTAGGTCGGAGTAACCTTTCCAGTTGCTGGAACTGGGAGGCTGGGGAAGGCAGGAGCTGCCTCTGCGGAGTCCGATCGGACTCCGGCTGGGATTTGGAGTGGAGCAGCAGAGTCTGACACACGGAGCACATCATTCCCTGTGTATCCCCCAGCTCTTGCTCCGTCCGGCAGAAAAATCCCCGGGATCTGGCAGGAGGGAGTTTTGGGTTTTCTATTTGAGAGGGGACATCGCATTCTGCGCGGTACCACACAAACCCCGATGCTCAAACCTCTCCGTCAGGGTTTTCTTCTGGATTTGGGTGGTGTTGGAGACCCAATTTGCTGACAAATGAATGTTTTTGGGGTTTTTTTTTCAGAGCATGATTGTAAGAAACCCTTTTCTACCCCTGTAGGTTTAATTTAATCCCCGTGAGCAGCAGGATTTACCACTTCAGGACACAAAAGAATTTGAGAGAGAGTGACTAATAAAGGTGGTTTCTTAGGGATTTTATCGGCAGCATTTGTTAGGAGACTAGAAACAGGTTTCTCATTTTATTTAACGTTTTACACTTTGGACAGCTTATAACATATTTGTAGTTTCTTAACTAGGTAGATAGAAAACAAAAGGTAACGCCCTATTTTTTTAAAAGCTGTACAGGACAGGCAAAAAGTGTGGGAGACCTTTGAATAAGAGATACCAGATTCCTTACCTGTGGTGTTTAGCTGGCTTGCTTCATCGGAACTATTTTCTACAAAAGTTGGGGTTGTTTTTGTTGTAAACCACTGTTAATATCATCGAATTAGACTTTTTTTTTTTTGGTGCGCTCACCTCGAGTTGGAATGTTCCAGGCTGGGAGAAGGAGTCAAGTTTTCAAACAGTTGGATGGTAAAACCTCTTGGGTCGTTTCTCTGGACAGATCTGCCCCAGGGTGTGGGGGCTGTTGAAGGTCCAAGCACCGAATTCTTCCTCTTCCCCCTCCCTTTTGTGGTTTGGTCGACTCTGTTGCAGTTCTAGCTTTAGGGACACCTTAAATAATACCATTAAAAAATGCCTAGATATTCAGAAACACATGGAAAAGCTTCCTCTGTAACATAAACCTTCCCCTATCCAAACTGGGTTTTTGCTGCTTTGGTTCCCACTCAGCTTTTTTTTTTTTTTCCAGATGACTTTTGGGACCCTGCTGTAGCTGGGTTTGGTTGGAAACTTTCCCTTCTGTTGTAGAGCAGTTTCCTGAAGGGGCACATCACGATTTTTTTTCCAGCCAACTTTGTACTTGCCCTCGGTCCTTCTGCTCTTCCCATAGATGTAAAATTGCCTCTTCTGGTCCATTTGTGTCTAGAACTAAAACTGTGAACGTCTGACCTTGAAGTACTGGTGGGTGTTAACTGAAATAAAGGTTTATTTTCATGCTCTTTTAAAAATGTTATGAAAACACACGGAGATGAAACCACTGAGAGAATCTCAGTTCTGCCTCAGGAGGTCCGGTCCGCCCAGGCGTTTCCATCGCCAGGATCGGACTTTGCTTTGGGGAAAAACCCTTCCAAATAGCTTAATTACAATTAATAACCTTGCTCATTAGTAACATTAGCTGTCCTCTCGCTTCCTGCTTGTGTTGTCACGCCAAATCTGGAGGACTAGACCTTTTAAAAACTGACCAATTTGGGGGAAAAAAAAAAAAAAAAGATGGTCAGCAGAAAACGCTGGAGAGAAATTGGCTTTTGGGATGGAATGATGGGCAGGTTTGAGCATGAAAGTTCATCTTTTGGATGGAATGATGCCGGGAAAGGAGGGAAAGGACAGAAATTCATCTGAAACCATCAAAAGTGGGTGTGAATATTGTGGTGGTTGCAGTCGGAGGAGCTGAGACCGCTCTTACCTGTAACAACAACTCTTTGCCTGTGGAGATGGGTTTGCGTCACCGCGCCTCTTGTTTTAATAAATGCAGGACATATGCCTAAAGCTGACCCTTCCAGCATTTCCTAACCTCCTTCTTTCCTAAAAATTCACCGCGAGGACCACCTCACCTTCATTTTCTGCTCCTTTTCTGGGCTCAGCCTTCACCAGGTCACAGCCAAACGTTGTGTTCTTGCTGGGGGGGTCTAACCGGACTTGGGGGGAATGGTTCCTTCACCTTTACTGGGAGACTTCCCAGGTAGGAGTTCTAAACCTTTGATTCCTCATCCTACTGGTGATGATATTTGTCTCTTGGAGTTAAGTCTTTATGTGAAGAAGAGAAATTGCCAGGTGGAAATTTATCCAGAGGCTCAAGCAAGGAGAAAATGCCCTTTAGTGTCCGCTGTCCGAATGTTGAAGAGCAATACGTGGAAATAGGTTGAATGACAAAATAGTGTATTTTTTTTTTGCTTTTTTTTGGTAATTAATTTAGTGGTGTGCAGCCAGAGTCCTCGTGTCGGGGTGGTTGCCAGATGGGGTACGAAGAGCCTGAAAACGGAGTTGTCTTCAATGGCTGACCCAGTTCTGAGCACAACCTTCGCCTTTGGGTGACACCAGGTCAAGGTGGGAGGTGTCTCCTCAGGACCAGCTTGCAGGACCCAAAACTGGTATTTTTTTGCAAAAAAAAATCACAACCAAACCTAAATCCTAGATGTTTTATGCAGCTGTGAGGGGCTTTGTGAGCTGGGTTGATGCGCGTTCGTGCTGTGCCAGAGGAAGCTGTTGGGTTTGTGTCGTAGCTGCTGATAAATGCCCTTGAGCTGTTTGATCTTCACCCATGAGGTGTTGCCTCAGAGGTGTGTCGTCACCGAGAGGTGAAGGAGCTTCTGTGTTCTTCCCTGGGCAGAGGGAAGGTCGATGGGATAGGGGGTTGGTTTCACTGGAGCGTTCAGTGGTAGGGATCAGTGTATCCCCAGTTTGTGTTTGGGACTGGTGTGCGTCAAACTGCAGGGTTTCCCTTGTCTGGAGGACAAGGACAAGACTTGCTTCTGTCTTTTCTCCTCAGAAAGAGCCTGAAGGTCTGTCTGGGTGACATTTTGTGGCACTTGGGGGCAGCGATGTGGCGCAGAGTCATGCATGTCAGGACAAGGTGGCCATTTCTTACATGCTTCTTCATGAACCTTTAATGGTTCTCCACCTTTCTCAGACTTGGGATGAAGATACCAAAAGGAGCATCTGCTCTGCAGATGGCTTGTGAACTGCTGTGAAAAGCTGTTTTCATGTGGAAGTGCATCTTCTCCTGCTGTCCTGTCCAAGCACATCCAGGTCCCAGCTGTGACCTTGAGCGTCACAGGGCCAGTTTGGAGATGGCACTGAGGATGTAAATAGGTCCTGGGGTTGAAACTCTATCCCAAGATACAACTCAAAGCTAAACTTGGAGTCACAGCAGGGTTTGGGTTGGAAGGGACCTTAAAGCACCCCCTGCCTTGGGCAGGGACACCTCCCACCAGACCACATTGCTCCAAGCCCCCTCCAACCTGCCCTTGAACCCCTCCAGGGATGGGGCAGCCACAGCT
>JAOQGM010000004.1:33072332-33112764 GCA_027564225.1 Gallinago stenura | reverse complement strand
GCTCATGTTGAGCTTCTCATCCACCAACACCCCTAAGTCCTTCTCCTCAGGGCTGCTCTCCAGCCATTCTCCACCCAGCCTGGATTTGTGCTTGGGATTGCCCTGACCCATGTGCAGGACCTTGCACTTTGTTTGGTTGAACTTCATGAGGTTGTCACAGTCCCACCTCTCCAGCTTGTCCAGGTCCCTCTGGGTGACATCCCTTCCCTCCGGCCTGTCGGCCCCTCCACACAGCTTGGTGTCACCGGCCAACTTGCTGAAGGTGCACTCAGTGGTTTAAACCGCTCGTGTGTGCTTCGAGGGGGGTGCCTGAGGTAATTTTTTAAGATTTGAGCTCATTTCTGAGGTATGGGGGATTTTGGGGGGCGGGGAGGGCAGTTGTCTCTGCTCCAAATCCTTGTTGATTTCTGCCTCCCTTTGATGGGGTCGAGGATATTGCTGCCCTCCCCGGGGCTGTGGAGTGCTGGCTTTGCATTCCCTGAGGAGAAAAGGCTGAAGGGAAGGAGGCAGGACAGGAGAAGAGCGCTGGCCGGGACGGCCATAACGGCCCCGTGCCTCAGTTTCCCCCGCATCCGGGGTCCTCCCAGCCCTCCCGGGCGCTAGGGGGCGCTGCGCTCCCTGAGGGGAGGAAGGCCCGCCTCCCCGCCGCCCCTCTCTCCTCAGAGTCGCCCCGCCTCGCTTTTCCCCGCCCCCACGTCTCTTAGCAACGCGCCCCTCCCGCCGCGCTGATTGGCCGCCGCCGCCGGCGCCGCCATTTTCAAACCGCCGGTTCGCCGCCGCGGTCGCCATTACTCTCTGAGCGGAGGCGGCGCGGTTTGGTCCGGTCCCCGCCTTCTCCGGCGCGACGTGTCACCATGGAGGCAGAGCCCGTGGGCCAGAACCCCCCTCGGCGGAGACGGGGCAGGGTCAGTGCCGAGGTCCGCGCCAGCCGCTCGCCTCCGGCGGACAGCACTCCCGGTGTGGCCTCCTCGGCCGCCTCCTGCAGCCGGTAGGAGCCGCGATCCCTCCCCGTACCCCCGCCAGGGGCTGGAGCCCCGCCAACGGCCTGCTGTTCCCCCTGGGTCATGGGGATCCTTGTCGTTTTATAAGGGGGGGGCCTTCCTTCAGCCTGCAGGGGACTCCAAGCCCTCCTGTTTTGTGAAAGGAAACCTCTGTCAGGCCATGGGCAACCCCTCACCCTCCTACCTTACAAGGATAATTCCCCCTCATTCGCCTGTATGGCACCCCCCCCCTCCTATCTTATAAGGGGAATTTCTCTCCTGCAGGCTGTAGGGGATTCCTTGCCCTCCTACTTTATGAGATAGACGCTCCTTTCCTTCCCCCTTAAGGTTGTAGGGGGCATCTGCCTCTGTATTCTATAAAGAAAGATACCACCCACAATCCCTGGCAAGCTTTCCCTCCTGTCTTATAAGGTGAAAGTGTCTGTGAAATTAGGGTATCCCTGAGTAGTCTGTAATTAGACCAAAGCCCTATCTTTTATAATAATAGTGGTGGAGAAGCATTTCTCACGTCATAACTGTTTTCCCTGCCTGTTTCTGGCCCTTAAGGGGGGAGGTTTAGCTGCTCCTATCCCCACCCCTGTGTGCCAAACTACCCCTGGGCTTTCATGCAAAGACTTTCCTCCTCCCTCATCTCTTTTGGGGGTGTCTGGCAGGCTGCCCACGGTCCACATCAGCTCAGGAGAAGGAGGAGGGGAATCTTGTTGCCCCTTGGGGTGGAGATAATCTGGGAGTGGGGTGTCTTTTATATTCCCTGGAGAGATTGGATGAGCCTTCAGGGTTTCTACAGACCATAACACTGGAGCAACTCCCTCTCCTGGGCATGGGGAGACCCACCTCAGCTCCACTGTCAGCCCTGCCTTTTAACTCTGCTTTTTTTAAATTCCTGTGCGTGACATTTGTTACTGTTATTTTGATACATTAAACTTGGGAGACTTTCTCAAGACCACCCAGTGAAAGAAACTGTTACTTCTTAAGTTAACCTGATGATCAGCTTATCTGTGTTGACCCCAGTAATGATACCTGGATGCATTTATCAGCAGCTGACCCCTGAGTGACCCATCTCCTGCTGACCGGTATCTAGACAAACCCAGATTGAACAGCAGAGGTTTGTGTTTTCTATTGCCCTCAAGGTTAGGAAATTACTTCTCCAAGCATGCAGGTGATGTAGAAACCAGCCATTTCTGACAAATGTGGCCCTAGTTACCTGAGCCTGGTTTCTACCTCCAGATGCTGTATTTGGACAGAGGTTCACACCTAGATGTGATGAGTCTTGTCCTCATTTCTCTGGTTCTTTGCACATGATGGAGGGTTGCTGGTGTCCTCAGCACAAGAAGGACATGGGCCTGTTGGAGCAAGTCCAGAGGAGGTCATGGAAATGCTGGGAGGGCTGGACCCCCTCTGCTGTGATGACAGGCTGAGAGAATTAGCAGTGTTCAGCCTGGAGAACAGAAGGCTCCGAGGAGACCTTGGAGCCCCTTCTAGGCTACAGGAGCTACAGGAAAGCTGGGGATGGGCTCTTGATCGCTGAGTGGAGTGACAGGACAGCGGGGGACGGTTTTAAACTGACAGAGGGGAGATTTAGATGAGATATTAAGAAGAAATTCTGGACTTGTGAGTGTGGTTAGACACTGGCCCGGGTCGCCCAGAGAAGCTGTGGTTGCCCCATCCCTGGGGGGGGTTCAAGACTAGACTCGTCGGGACTTTGAGCAACCTGATCTGCTGGGAGATGTCCGAGCCCATGGCAGGGAAGTTGGAACTGGATGATCTTTAAGGTCCCTTCCAACCTATTCTATGATTCCTCCAGTCTCATCTATGCCATGGGAACGAGTGAAAGGAAGCTGACTGGGGCAGTCCCTTGTTTTGAAACCTGGTGAAATTCCCCACAGGCTGGAGTGGATGTTCTTTATTAGGTGACTTAAATCAAAGCGAGATAAACATCCGTGAGCTTGGTTTTCATAATGGCTGGTTTTAGTAACCATTGTGTGTTCTGGATGGCAGAGTGTTTTAATGAACTTTTAAAAATAAATGTTTTCATAGAAACAGGCTGCAGTATCATCTTGAAGATCAAATTGTAGCTCCTTAATTACCACAGTTGAAAAGCGTAGCATAATTGAAGGCTTCAGCGATTCGGTGAGGTGATGAAACACACTGGCTCAGTTTCTGGGATGGTCGTGCATTCCTTTGTGAGGCTTGTCTGCGTGGAAAGGCCCAGGGAAATTGTGATAAAACTGGGAAAGGAGTTTATGCAGATGAGACATGTATGTATTAAACCTTAATCTGGAGACTTGCAAACAAGAAGATGCGAGCTTGGCATCTAGATGTGGTCTTGTGATGTAGGTAGAGCAATTCAACGAGTCACTGGCTTGAGGCTTGTTCGCAGAATAAGGGAAAATTTTAACTGGAAGGGACTTCTGGGAGGTCTGGAGTCCAACCCTTGCTCAAAGCAAGGGCAACTTCTAATTTGGATAAGGTTGCTCAGAGCATTGGTCAGATAAGCTTCAGAAACCTCCAAGGACAGAGATTTTCTTACCTCTCTGGGTCCTCTTCTTCTCTCTGCTCCCTTTTTAGGTAGCTGTAGGCAGCATTTAGATCCCCCTTTTGCTTTTTCTTCCCCAAGTGAACCCCATCATTCTCTCATTGATCCCATGCTCCAACCCCAACACCATCTTGCTTGCCCTTGGCTGGATTTGATACGGTTGTTGATGTTTCTTGTACTGGGAGGCCCAAATCTGGATCCAGTATCCAGGTTGGGGGTCTCACAAATACTGAATGGCATCCTTTGACCTGTTTGCTGTGGTTTTGCCACCCTGGTAACTCAGAGCCAACTGTCTTTCTGCAAACTGTTAATAACAGAATTTGAATTGTTTAATCCCTTCAGCTGTTGGGGAAGTGACAAACTAGGACAGAGGGACAGGGTTTAAAAAAAAAATCAGCCTGGAAGCACGATTTTTTTTAAAAACACTTTGGCCAAATATGCAAGATCTGTGTTTTATGTATGAGTGGTCCTTCTGCCAGGCTCAGTTCTTGAGTTTTAAGCCAGTCTAAGCTTGTATGTGCTGTTATAGGTCAGTGTGTGATTTCCCCCTTGTTAATGGTGACTGCGTCTCTCTGCCTGTTGTGGACAGGATCAATCCTTGAGTCTCTGGGCTGGGACAGGCAAAAACTCCAATTTTGCACTGTGTTTGTGGTCTGAACTGAAAAAATCCACGATCTTGAGGGGTTGAATTCAGCTGGAGAGCCCCATGGAGCACTTAAGCAAAGACCCCTACTCCCTAAGCAAGCACTTTTGCACCATAATATAAATATATTTAAACATATTCACGATAAATTGCCTCACTCCCTCTGTTAATTTGCTTTAACCTCCTGAGTGTGTGTGCACGCATGCATGAAAAAGCTTTTGTCTCCAGCCCTGTAATCTGACCATGGAGGAGGAGTCCTCTGCTCACCAGCCCCATTTTAGTCAAATATCTGTCCAGGCAGAAAGGGAGCTCCAGTTGCAAGCCTGAGGCCTCTGATTGAAAGACTCTGTGAATGCACTAAATACATTCAGCAATGTTTGAGGGCGAGGTAATATCCTTTATTAGACGTGTCCTCTTGCAGACCCTGCCTTGCTTTTGTACCCTTAGACTCTCACGGCTACAACATTCCTGAGCAGTCTCAAATCTGCTGTTTCAGGGAGGGTTGGTTGTTTGATTATTTTTTTTCTAAGCATTCATTTCATTTCTGTAGAAAGCATCAGGTTTCACTTCTGTGATGCTAGAGAATTCCTAACACTTCCAAAAGAGGGTTATGTGGCCAGGGAGGTGTGAAGAGACGTGGTTTGGACAGAGTATTTGTAGTCTTGTCTGTGTAATCCCAGAGTTGTGTCTAAAAAGGGAGGAGACAGTTGATAGAACGCTAGAGACAGTGACTTCAGGCAGTTATGAACAGTGAATATTTATTTCCCCTGATAGCTCTGATTTGGGGACTGCTTTAACATCTTAGAATTTTCCATTCATCCCTTTCCCCCATTGGCAATATGACCATAGCTCTCACAGGGTGATGTGAGTCAGGTTTAAGGTATAAACATGGGAGGTAATTTCTCTGCTGAACAGAGGGAGATGAAGCCAGAGAGTGTGCCCAAAGCAGAGCAGTCCTGAGCAGGGAGTGAGGAATGGGTTTACCAAGAAGACACTCATTCCGTTGGCAGCTGGTTTCTGACCCAAAATCAGATCTCATCGCTAATTGCTGGGTGACTGTTTCTCTGAACTTCATGTCCCTGGCTATGGCAGATAGAAGGCAACAAAAAAATTGCAGGTAGGCTTCTGGGACAGATGAAAGAAACTTTGGGTTTGGGGTTCCTTTGCTCTGTAATCTTGTTCCCAACTTCATAGTTTATCTAGTGTCAAGGTGAATCCAGGTAAGGCTGACAGCTCTGGGCTATATTATCTCTTCTGAGGTAACAAACATAAATAAAACAATGAGTCCTCTCTCCTCCCCCAGATGTTCTATCTAACCCTGACTTATATCTTGCATGTATCTTTTGCTGAGCTCCATGAGCCAGTATGGAGCTGTGGAGGTCCTCCCTTCAACCGGGATGGCCAGCATGCCACTGGGAGGACACAAGTTCCCTCCAACCCCAGGCCACCCTCTTGCAAATTTCTTTTTATCTTTGTCCAGAGTCAACTGTTCTTCCCGATATCTAGAAACATTCTGTAGCTTTCATATTGCGGAAGCACCTGGAGGCAATCGTGCAAGGTTGGAGAACTGCTGTGCTGAGCTTCTGAGGATAGAGATGGGCTGCCAAGGCACACATCTAATTAAAGCCCTACCTCACTCTCCCCTTTCTTGAGTGTCTGCATCTTTGGTAGTACACAGCCACAGCTCTTTTCAACCACTTATCCTATGATCTTGTGCCTCTTCTGTGATCTGTTGGTACTTACTTGGCACCTGGGGTCCCAGACCTTGTAAAGACAGAGCAGTTCTGAACAAGAGACAGCTCTGTGTCGCTTGGAGACAAGCTATCTGCAGTGGGATGGGAAGAGAGTCACAGCTGATGGTACATATTCATGTACTCGTATGTATTTTAATTGTAACCGTCACTTCTTGGTGATTATTCAAATGGGATTAATCCCAATTAACTGGCTGGCTTTGTATGGAAGGATTAAAAGAAACTAGTGTTTTTATGTAGGTCACTTCAGGTTGGAAGGTGGAAAAGATACTCGGTTGTCAAATTGTGCAAACAAAGGTGGTGTCACTGTAAACCCTTGAGCAAAAGGTGGTCTGAAGCAGGTTGACTGGTATTGACGTGAGAAAGGAAGGACAAACAGCTTCTGTCTGGTGGGATCAATGGATGGGGCTGACAAAAGAGCTTGGTAAAGTAGCAGATGCTGGAGAAGAGCTTAGTGTTTTCTGACAGATGGTGAGACTGCAAACTCCTGCCAAAGGTGGGGTCTGGGTTCCCCAAACCACCGCTGTTTCTGCTGCTTTCCTTGCAGCAGTCTCAGTCACCGTGTGGCTGCAGAGTGAACTGGGTACTTCATCCCCAAAAGTCAACTTTTACATTAAATCAGCATTTGGACCACCTTTTCCCTATGGACCGCTGAATTGATACTGCAGGGATCTGGCTGGGAAGAAGGGAGAAAGGTGGCCTTTTTTTTGGTGGCAGCCTGCAGTGACACCGGGGAGGTATAATGCGAAGAGAGACCTCCTTCAGAGCAGGAGGCTCATCAAGAAGAGGTTTCCTTAGCAGAGATGGGAACAAAGCAGCTGGTTGTCCACACAGGAGAAGAATGGCTTTTAAGGAGGCATCTGAAGAGAGTCCTTTCTGAATTATATGTTTACATATATTTTTTTAAAAGGCTTTTTAAACTCTTCCCTGATCATCCACTTGTTCTGCAGTAAACTCTTCAATTGGCTTTTATTTATTCACTATATACGTTTATGCTATTTAAAGTCAGTTGTTTGTTGGCCGGTGACCTAACGCTCTGTTGTGAAGGCCAAGTGTTTTTGATGGTGATGCCTCTCTCTTGCCTTTCTTCTCCCTAATTATGGCTTTTCTGAAATGAATGTTGGTTTGCTCTTGATCTCTGTTGTGATTAAAGCCTATATTCCATCAGACTTTCTTGGGCTGGTAAAATACTAATGAAGAGTGCAAACATACACTTTTCCTTCCTATTATCACATCAAAGTTAGCACAAATGGAAACTTTTACTCCGCTGAAGAAGGTAGCTATTAAAATGCATCGCTTGGACATAATTGGAAGCTACAGTGTAGCTTTCAGAAAATATCTAGAGGCTCTCGAATTACCACTGTTTTTTTATTCCAAAAGCAGGATCTGAGTGTCTGGGGTTGAATATGTTCAAGGCACGACAGGTTCATACGCAACCACTTCAGCCAGTTGTCCTTCAACAGCCATAGTCCTCAAATGCACAATTCTCAGGAGGCAGGTAACGCTCCAGTAGCTGTCGTAGACTAAATTGTGTGTCCCTATTTTGGCCTGAAGTTACTGCAAAAGAATTATAATACTTTGGCAATCATTCGTGAAAATCAAATGAGGATTTAGGGCTTTAAAGGCTGAAAACCCTACTTGTGTACTTTGTTACTTGTGCTGCTCAGCTTCCCTTTGCACAAGAATTCCACAATGTTTCAGCAACTGGGAGAGGGCTTGGAACAAAGTATCCCTAAAACTCTGATACCAGTGATCTTTTGACACTGTATTTTCTTCCTCTGTAGACTGTTTTTCAGTGAAATAGCTAGTATCATGTTAAGGTCATCTTTCTCTTTTGCTACACTTTGAGTGTCAGAGGGTTTATTAAAATCCAGTAGTAAAATCCAGCAAACTGGAATGAAATCCTGACCTCACTGGACATTTATTAACTTACTGAGCACCTATTAACAAGTGTTGGTGTGGGGAAACTTTCTTGTACATGGTAGTTTTCTGCAAGGAATAAAGTAGATGTGACTAATCAGCTGAACATCTCTGGAAATAGTTCCTGGGGTTGTTTGGTTTTTTGGTTTTTGTTTGGGTTTTTTTTTTTGTTAGGACATGTGAAATGTGTTAAAACACAGGCAGAATTATTAAAACAAGCTGAAGTATACACTTCATCTGCTTCTGGTGGCTTTTGAAAGCATCTGTGGAACACTATTCCACCCACACTGTGCCCTCAGTGCAGCTTAGTGTTTCTCAGTGCTCGGAGATGGTGGGAATAAATGAGGTTTCTCACAGGGAAGATGAGATGAGGGTAGGAGGAGGGAAAGACCTGCAAAATCATTCAGAACTTGCTTTTTCTAAACTATGGCCCTGCTGCTTTCCCAACCTACGTGACAAGTGCCACCAGCTGGTTATGAAAGCCTGTTAAAACCTTTCAGCCCTCTCAACAACCCTCTATGTGAATGTTGACTGTGGGTAACACCAGTCTCTTAATTACTGCATGCTGATGATAGCCTGCTTGTTATTGTCTTGTAAAACAGAAGTCATGCTACACTTACCAAATAATTATCTTCACTCACAAATCATTATCCTCAACCTCCAGTTGCTTAAGCCTAGCTATTACTAGCTTCAATTAATATTTTCAGGGCAAGTTCATCACAGATGCCTTGCAGGATGCTCCCTTCAGATAAATAATTCGCAGCGGATGAAGACAGGATATTACTGCTGAGCCCAGCCAACTTCAGTCCTGCAAGTCAAAAGATAAGGATAGCATCTCTTCTGTAAACATGGTCCCTTGATGATAAGAATGAGCCTTTCAGCACTTTGCACCCAGCGAAGTAACCTTTGTGTGTGCTGAAGGTATATTTTCTACAATTTGGCATGGTCTTAACTCTAGTTGTCTCTTCTGACTGGACTTTCCTCTGACCTAGGTATCAGGCAAATGTTGGCATAAGCCAGCAGCTATGACATGGTTTGGTGTGATGAGGAGAAGACCTTACTCTTTCTCATTTTGTTTCCTTGTGAGTAGCTGCAGTAGTTTTTAAGAAAAGAAAACAAACAAACAAAAAAAAAACCCCACTTAATCAAATGCTGCTTCTGCAGGGGAAATATCAAGATAAAGCCATCAACTCTTACAGTCCTGCTGATCTGGAACAAGTTGCTGACACTGGAATAGGTTGCCCAGAGAAGTTGTGGATGCACCATGGCCAGGTTGGATGGGGCTTTGAGCAACCTGGTCTGGTGAGAGGTGTCCCTGCCCAGAGCAGGGAGTTGGAATTGGATGATCTTTAAGGTCCCTGCCAACCTGAACCATTCTATGATTCTATCTGGACAGTGGAGAACTGACTGAGTCTTTTTACTGAAATCATGCAAGTTCTCACTTCACTGAACTACGCAGGCATCTGCCTCAGTTAACTTAATTTTATGAGGAAATTCTGCATGTCTTGACTATAATCCTGTGGGATCAGAGGAAACTGAAACACAAATAAGATCTTTCTCAAAGGACTGAATCTTGTATCTGTGATGTGAGAAACAACAAGTAAAAGCTGCATCTCTTTATGACAAATGCTTATGCCAGAACAAGAATATTTTGACATATGCTAAAATGTGAAGCTCCAAATCATACAAAAGTTACCTTGCCTCTTGATTTATATTCCACCACCAGAAAGGCAGCCTGGATGTAACATCTACGCTGCCACCTCAAGTCTAATGAGTTTAGGTAAGAACAGCCTATGGGTTAAAGAAAAATTTAAGTTGTGAAGGAGAAAATACCTGGTTTTACTTACTTTATCCTCTTCTCCACTCCAGGAACATAACAGACCTTGTACTCACAAGGCTGGTACCAGAAGGCTGCTGTAAGGTCTCCCCAAAGCCTTCTCTTCTCCAGGTCAAGCTCCCCCAACTCTCTCAGCCTGTCCTCTCAGCATCTCTGTGGCCTCCTCTGGCCCTGCTTCAACACGTCCATGTCTCTCTCCTGTGCTGAGGCAGCACTGGGGGGAGATCTCCCTGGAGCAAAGCAGAGGGGCAGAATCCCTCCCTTGCCCTGCTGGCCACACTCCTGGGGATGCAGCCAAGGATGCAGAGGGCTTTCTGGGCTGCCAGTGCAGGTTGCTGGCTCATGCTAAGCTTCTCATCCACCAACACCCCTAAGTTCTTCTCCTCAGGCCTGCTCTCCAGCCGTTTTCCACCCAGCCTTGGTGTCATCAGCCAACTTGTTGAGGGTGCACTCAATCCCACTGCCCATGTTGCTGACAAAGATGTCAAATGGTACTGGAAGCGCTCTCTAAGGCTGGCAGTGATCAATAGGCAAGGAAGGACCATTAAGGCTTGTAAACATAGTTAACGAAGTTTCTGAAGGGGGTGAGGAAAACTGACAGCCTCAAAGCCCTTCTGCTTCTTTATGGAGATGGTGTTTGACAGGGTTTAATAGAGTTCTAAGCATGTCAAATAGGGGTAAAATTGTTATTAGACTGCAGAATTGCCTGTCACATGGATAGGCATTAATGTTGATATTCTGCAAAGAAGGGTTGGAAATGTGAGTAGGTTTGAGAGAGCAGAGTGCTGTAGCACTGTGACAGCTCTAGGCAGGGCTGGATCCAGATATCTTTGTGAAAGGAAAGACCATGGAGAAAATAAAGGGGTAGGAAGAGAAGAGTAGAAGCTTGTACAGGCTGAAGGAGAGGCATTTGCATGTCTGATGGGAGAAGAATGAGCTGTTTCACCCACAGAAAACTTGTGGGTCCTCTTCAATGCCTGCTATTGGGTCAAGCTTTTCAAATGTCAGAACCATGTACCTGAAATTTTCACATTGTTCCTATTTCTACTGACCCAGATGCCCAGTATTCACCCTTGACATCATACCAGATGTCAAGGCTTTCAGTTTCTGTCATATTGGGAAGCTTTTGCTTCGTTTCTTTTGGTTTCAGTTTTCTGGGCAGCTCTTTGACTTGCCAAAGTTATGCCAAGTAAAACCCCACCCTTTAGAATTTAAAAAGGTTTCTTCTTCCTCTGGGCTCAATTTTTGGGAACCATTTACATGTGGAAGGATGTGAGCAAATGCCTTAGATCATTTTTCACAAGGGCCAAAGTAGATGTCCTGTACTTTGTCTCCTTCAGCTGTATATGAAGTAGTAAATCTGCCAAGGTCTCTTCCTTTTCCACTTCATAGAAGCAGCTTCTTTTAATACGGTCTCATAAGAGAAATCTTTGTGCATCTTGACCTTCCTCATGTACTCAGGAGGGCGATGTTTATCTTGAATTAGCTTATTAAAACATTAGGGCTTCTGTTTTACCAATATCTTTTTTAAAAAATACTCAGGATAAAGTGTAGGTAAACTTTCATTGCTTATCTAGATTCACATACATTTAAAGTATGGAGAAATGGCTCAGAGCATTTTAGTGTGCGTGTCTAGTGGCTGTGGATTAACCCGTGAATCTTTCTGTAGGAAGAAAATGAGCAAGCACTAATGTAAAAACTTATTAACATAATTTTATACATGAAGGATTCCAAGGTAGGGGCCCATCTTTGCTGGAGGCTTGGAGAAAGACAGTTGGGAGTAAGTGATTTTAAAATGTATTTTTATTGTGTGTGAGGTGGAAAGTATGGAAGTGGTATCTTTTGGCAGTTGTAGTGGATGCTGCTGTCTGTGGCTGTAAACAAGCACCGTTTGGGAGCTTATGATTGAAAATACATGCTGGTGAAAGACAGAGTTTAGATCTTAAAATTATAAATCTTTGTTGGACCTAGAACCGCCCAGGTTCTTAGGGACATTAATTGTACTCAAAGGTTACCTCTACTTTTGATTTCCTGATCTGTAAATCCTTTCTTTTTGGGCTTTTCAGCAATGCTTTTCTTTTAAACATTGCTAAGGCAATGCATAGATAAAAATATAACCACACTGAAATCGATGGTGAGATTTCCAGTAAATTCACTGATTTTTATCCTTGACCGCTTTGTATTAATTTCAAGCAGCAGTCACTTTGACAGCCACGGAAGCTTCCCATCTCATCTGATTTGCAAGGATTTCCTCTCTGGATACTGGAAAAACTTCATCCCTACTCTTAACACTTGTTTTCTAGCTCTGCTATCAGTTGGCTAAAATTACTTTTCTCTTTGGTTTTTTCCCCTTCCCGCCTGCTCTTCCTTTCCTGTCAGATCTGTCAGTATATTTCATACTTTCGTTTCTGTGCTAGCTGTAAATCTGTTATCATCTGTGGCGTGAAGAAACAGCAGGAAACATGGGGTTTCTGGTGAGTGTCAGCAATGAAACTTAAAGGAAAGTTTTGAAATGCCTGAGAAAGGAAAGCAGTGATAAGGCAGCCCTGACAATAATATGTGGAAGGAAGGACTCTTCCCAGGCAGAAACGTGCCAGTGAGAGATGAACAAACACTGAGAAGCAATGGGGCGAGAGAAACAGAAAGACTACATGCAAGTTTCTCTTAAAAATAATTTATAAGTGGAGGGGAAACAGCTGGTGATGATCCTGATGCTTCTGAGGTAAAACAGTGAGGATGGAAAACCATTTCCCCCGGTGTAAATCAGTTAAATGAAGATTTGACAGTACTTAAACTTATATGGACAATTCCTAGAGAATCTAATGGAGTTTGACTACTTGTATTCCTGCTAAACTGGCAATAATTGGCTGCTTTTGGAGATTTAAAAGATGTATACATTCAGAATACACTGAACTTTTATTTACATTTTGAAATTCTGCTCACAGGTAATGAGAATTCATGTTTGCACCAGAGCTGGTCTGGAAGATAGTGTCTCTTAAATAGTGTGAGGTTTTATTTTGTGTGTGTGTGTCCTGGTGCTTGATGCCTTTTACTGCTGTAATTGAAGAGCCTTCTAAAAATCTGCAATGGAAGTGAAGGCAGGAATTACTTCATCTGCTAATCAAAACTAGCAGCTGAATATAAATATAAAGTACCCTGGGTTAGGAAAATGCATCCACCAGATTCTGAAATCGGTTTTAGGTAGTTCATTCAGTTTTAATTTGGCTTGGAAACAAGTAGTATCAACCTAAGCTCTTCTTGAGAGGAGTTCTGTCTTGCAAGAGCAGGTCCTACAGTGAATTGGACAAAGTGCCACCTTCCACAGAACTTGTCACAGTGACTGGGATGGCTGTCGCTGAGGGATTTCTGCTTTGCATTTTATAGGCAAAAATACTTCATGTAGTGGAATGCCATAGAGAACTGGGCCTTTGGTAGATGTGGTACAAGTGTGTCCTCAGCAGCAACCACTGCTTTACTTTGTGCATGTCTTCACAGCCACGGACAGGCAGTGTCACATTTGAGCGTGACTTTGTCACCTCCTGACAAGCCCTGAACACAAAGTCCACAGGCAGGAGTTTAGGAATTACATTCATCTTCAAAACAAAACCATGTCATGCTATTAACATACCCAATGAGCCGGAGAAAATGGCAGGTGAAGGTTTGTGACTTGCTTGCAAATAAGATTTTAAATGGTCATTAAATTTGTCCTCCCAGCTCCACATCTTCTGCACTTCCCAGCTTTTATGCTCTCCAGGGCAAACTTGAGCAGTCCCTGGAAAGCAGTTTCATGTAGGATTCACATGCCTCAATATGTACCTTGTTCTTTTAACTGTTGAAAATTTGCAGCTTTGTTGTTTCAGCTGAGGTACCTCTTCCCTTTGCTGTGAGAGATGTAAATAATTCTTCAGTTTTTCCACACCAGAAATTACAGGTTGCCAGCGAATCTATTTAATTCTGCGGTGCCCATAGACCTGGTGGTCCCCCCAATTACCACATCCTGGTGAGAGGGGAAGTACCTTATTAAATGTGCTGACATAATTGTAAGCAATTATCTGACCAAACCTTCAACTTTACCTGCAAATGGACAGGAAGGTGGGCTTGATCACAGGCCTTGACTTCCCAATGCCTTGCCTTCCTCGGGCAATTTTATTTAGGGTTACTTTGAAGTCTTCCCAGAAATTAAAGTTGGGATGGAGGCCCTCCCAGTAGTCTTAACAGGGAGGAAAAAGTCAGAGTATTTCAGATGTGTGGGTGGGTCCCAGGTGGACAAGGGAATTTATTCCTTGAGCAGGACCTCACGCTTGTCAACAAATTCTCCAAAAGAAGCATTTAGGTCCGTGAAGAAGGATGCAAAGTGTTATCTCTGCAGTCATGATCTTACAGGCCCTGTGCTGCCAGCGTTATCCTTATCTCTGCTCCATTTGGATGCTCAACTGCTCACCTTTATTCTTGATCTTTATTTTGGTGAAGCCAAAGAAAATGCAGACTTCAACAACAACAAAAAAGGCATAAAGCCAATAATGTAGTTAGAAATGCAAATCCAAGTGGGCCCCACATTATGTGGAGGAGTAGTAACAACCTTGGCTAAAGTTTCCTGCGTGTTTTAGCAAGTAATCCTAAGGACGGACAGTAATGCAGCCTGGTTTCCTATGGAGCTGGCTTGTGCTTGGATTCTCTGATGTCTTTTTCTCCCCACCTCCAGGATTGAGGTGTAACAGTTCATTCATGATGTGCAGAATTGAAAGAGAAAGTCTTTTAAAAATAAAAAAATATGTGGACCTTGAGTTCGAGGAATGGGGATAAGGTCCAGAAGGAAAGGCATAAAGGGGCTTACCTGCTGTTGGGGGCCTGGGTCCTCCAGGTCTGTGATCCTGGAGGTGGCTGAGCATGATTTTCCCGGAGAAGCTGTGGCTGCCCCATCCCTGGAGGGGTTCAAGGCCAGGCTGGATGGGGCTTGAAGCAACCTGGTGTGGTGGGAGGTGTCCCTGCCCAGGGCAAGGCAGTTGTAAATACATGATCTCTGTAAGGTCCCTTCCAACTCAAACCACTCTATGATTTGCATCCCACTGATGCTCCTGTGCAAAATACTTTGCTCTTCCTACAGTGTGAAGGGTGTCTGGGCAGCAGCATCTGCTGCAGAGGAGCTCTCAGGAGGACAGAGACCTTCCAGGGCCAATTGCAAGAGGCTCAGGGCTTCTCCCTTTTCTCCTCCATCTTTTTCTCATGTCTTTCTGGAGCTCTGTTACTGCCAGAACTGTCTTCTCACTGTGTCCTCCTATGATGGAGCACACACAGGGAACTCCAGAGTAGGAAATAAGGGTCTACAGAGCCACTGCTGGCTCTGACAGAATTTTTAATTTCTTTTTTAGTCCTGTCAGGGGCTGCCAAGCACGCAATGAAATCCTCTCCCTCTAGGTGTCACCACTGGATTGGGAAACAAATCCTTTCCTCTTTTCACTCAGGCTTTGAGCTTATTTCTAATACATTGACTGGTTAGGCCATATTTAGGATTAATTTTGTTTTACTGAGTCATATTGTTAGTGCTTCCCCACCCAGGTTGATAGGAAATAATTAATTGAATGCATACTGATTCTGTTTTTCCCTCTCCTGCTGTGAATTAGTATTCTTCCATGACAAACCCTCTGCTGACCATGACCTTTTCCTAAACCATTTAAACTCAGCTCTGAGGCAACTTGGAGGGAGAAGAGCAAGTGGGGAACCAAAGCAGGTGAACACATCCCAGGTGCCCTGAGCTCTCGGCACGTGGGTGGGCTGGAGGAGGAACCCAGCAGGGCCGGGAGCATTCCTCACCTGTGTCTTCACTTAAAAGCTTTCCTGCAAAGTTGTCTGGGTGGTTCCAGGCTCGTTTCTGAGCACCCGGAATATGTTAGTCTTTGGCATCAGAGAGACCACAAAAGCCTATTGCATAAAATTACAATTAAGCTGATTTTTCCGCCCCCGCACGCATAAAGGTCTGAAGACTTTGTTTGCAGCCTCTTCTGTATCTTGCTTAGTGAGAAGAGTCGATTAAAACCTCTAGATGCAAGGCTTTTCAGCAAGATTAAGAGATTTAATTCCTGTGGGTGACTTTATTTTTAACAGCAATTGTGTTCATGAGTCCCTTAAACTGGCCGGGAAAATATCCCCCAGAGCTCTTACGAAGCATTATCTTAATTAGTGGCCCTGTCCTTCACAAATGATACAGCTGCTTGTTTCATGGGACTTTGTACTTTGTACAATGATCTTTTGAGCCTGAGGAGCTGACTTTGTTATAGCTCTCACAGCGGGCTCAGCTTTGAGACTCACTTAAGGACAGACAGACAGACGGAGGCCAAAGCGGAAAGTGCTGACTTTCAGCAAAAATAACTATTAACCACAACACGGCCTGGCCTCTGGCTCATCCCGCCTCGAAGGCTGCCAGCTGCTGGTGGTGTCACATCCCCTTGCCTTGAGGTGGTTTATATCAGCGAAATGAGTCGGTGTTTTAACTTGTGCTGTACCAACAGTTGGGCAAGAAGGTGCTTCTCCATTAGAGGTGAAGCGTTGAGACCAACAACATCGTCGGTGCAATAGTCCTTATCGTTCTATCAAACCGTGTTTTCTGAAACAGGATTTACATATGTAACATTTTGTGTTGCTGCTTGTTATTTGGGCTAACTCACGTATCTCCCACTCGGGTTTTGACACTCGTTTTGATTTGTTAGTGATTATCTCTTTGCATCGAGCCTACGGAGCTTTGTAATCGCGTTGCAATACCAGACGGTACGCGTCAGGGGGCAGGTTTGAGATTGGTCTGCAACAGAAATCGATTTTCTTTGTGTAAAGAATTGCTTCGGGCTAATCTTCAGAAGAGACACAGTAATCTTTGTACTAACTGTCCAAGAATGTTCTCTTGAACATGAATAACCACTGGTTGAGCTGAGTGAGTTTTAATAGCGGGTTTCCTGTGAACATGTCTAGTAGACTTTCTCTAAAGACTCTACATTCTTTCTAGAGAGGTGCTATTTTCCCCTTGTGCTGCGAGATTTATTTTGTGTGTGGGTGGTTGGTTTGTTTGTTGTAATAACTGGAAACAGCTATAACAGCTTTTAATAAAACTTCATTATTATACACTCTGTTTAAAACTTGAAAACAGGCTTCAGGTGTATTTATACTTCTCCCGTGGAAAGAGATTAGAGGCTCATGTCTGAGCTCTCCTCCCTCTCTCATCATGCTACCTCGTATGTCTTTCTTGGCCCCCAAGCAGCCTCTTTTCCTTGCCAGCCTCCATAAAATTATCCCTGGAGGCAGCCGTTCCTTGTCTACTGCAGTAACTACGTTTTCCCTGATTTCTTAATCCTTCATCTGTATTGTTTTGTCTGGGTTTCAAGCTCTTTTCCTCTCCTTGCAGGCCTTTCTTTACTCTGTTTCTTATCTGCTACTGCCTCTTAAACCTCTATGGTCAGATAAGCAAATAACATCTGAGACTGTCATCCCCATAAGGAGAATTTGGCTTCCAGCCTGAGGTCTAACCTGATCATTACTGCCATCAATGAGCTAAACTGGCCAGATTAGGAGAATGAAGGTATCTCAAACTGGAAATTGTCATCCAGGACTTGAACCAAGTCATTTGAGAGCTGATACTCCTCTAATGCTTTCCCACCAGCAGGATAGTAGAGGGTCCTGGCAAGAACCATCATGAGATACGTCTTAAACACGTACAGATGGGCATGGGGGACCGAGAAACACTGCTGTGGTTTTATGTTGGAGCTCTGTTATTGCAAGCAACAATTATTTGGAACAATTTCAGTTGGGACACACCACTGAAGCTCTCACAGAAAGGGCAAGGCTGAAAATGCTGCATGAAAAGGGAACCCATTGAGGAATCGGAAGCCTCCAAGCTCATGCAAAAAAAGGAGGTAGTTCAAGGTTAAAATAGTGTGAAGAAAGGTAGTCACAGTGAAAGGGAACAGTTATCTTGCCTGAGCACAGAAGGTACTTTAACTAAAGTGCCTTAAATGAATTTAATGAAACAGTGCAAACCCTGTTTGAGAAAATGAGGTCTCCTGGAGTGATTACTGGCCTATGTCAACTTAGCACAGGTCGATTTGTCACTGGCTTGCAGGATATCAGGGCTAAATGTGTTTACTCATTTTTACATTTAGTAGGAAAAGAATGAAAGGGACTGTGCCTCCAGAAAGTAAAAGCATTAAACAATCTCTTTTGTACGAGCAAAGTACACCTTCAAGTCCTTGTAATGTTTAAATATTTAAAATATGAAGTCACTGAGTTCTGCCTTACCACCCACCTACTAAGGCCTGTTTCTCTTCCGATCTTACCCTTAAATTGTATAGACATTACATTATACAGCTCCACCCTGCAGCCATTTCCTGCCCAACTCCTTAGTCCTTGGGTATTTTCTGATTATTTTTTCTCTCGTCTCCTTTTCTGTTTTTCCTATGGCTCCATTTTTTTTATTTTTTTTTAATACATAGTTCCTAGATTGCTTCTGGCTTGGTCTGCTCTGCCCAAATCTAACCCTGTCCCTGTTTCTTTTTTATTGCATGGGATAAGTGCTGATCTCCTTCAGCCTGCAAAGCAATGCGGGGCATCTTTTTATAGCCCTGCCAAAGATGAGGAGGAGCTGAACTTTCTTAAGAACATAAGAGCTGGTTCAGAACAAGGGTCCCTCTGACCCAACACACTGTCTCCAACGGTGATTTGGGCACTGAGTAAGAACAAGGCTGACATTTATGATGTTCCTTTCTCCTGTAGCATCTCGCTCTCCACCAGTTTTCAATTTGTCTGCTTAGTGGCCCCCAGTAAATCTCTTTCAAGGCTCTGTCTAGTCTCGATCCCATGTGGACCTTGCAACCTGCAGGTTAGTTGTTCACCTGGGGTGTTTCCAGCGGGGCTGTGGCTGGGAAAGCCTCTCCTCTACTGGAATGGGCAGGAAAAGGGATGACCTGCCCCCACCCCAGTCGAGCCGTATTTTATGGTTCTGCAGAGCTGCCCTGAGCAATATGAAAAATGCTGGCTTAGATTATTTCAAGGCGAAGCCATCCCAATGGCTTGGTTTGTTTTAGTTGTGAATCATAATTAATTACAAACACATTATCGTAGTGCTGATGAGTCCCCACGCTGATGCTAGAGCAAAGGGTGAGATGGTTTGCTTTAAATACACACGTGGCAGCGCCACCGCTCTTACTAATCCCCCACCTCCTCCAGTTTTAAGAGAGCCTTGAGCTGCTGTATAGCTCCCTGTATAACAGGGGAAAAAAAACCCAACCAACTATGCTAGTAGAAGCAAGCAACCACATTTCAGCTGTTCTTTAATAACCTTTTACATGTTCAGCCTCAGCAGAAGGTGATTCTTTCATGGAGCACAAGCCCAGCTGAACTCTTGCTGGGGCTACCTTGTATTTGCTGCAGGTTGCAAGGATGCCTGTGGACTCTTAAAGTGCCTTCAGCTGGTCAGTGGTAACTTCTTAACACTATGTTAAGCTGCTGTTCCAATCTTCAAGCCCTACCACTGGCATATCTGTATTCATACCAGGGGCTGCAGCAACAGTTTGCATAAAAAAAAAAAAAAAAAGAAAAATATCCAGCTGAAGTGACTGTTTGCATAGCTGCTTACAGTTAAAAAAGAGAAAAGTTTATGCCTGTCAGCACTAAAATGTATGTTTTCCTGACTGTTCTCTTGTGATAACTTCTAATATTTATTGGATCAAGCTTGGTTCCCACAAGAACTCAAAATAGTCGTCTGGATTTGAAGCGACGCAGCCTTCCTCGGCTGGCATGGCTGCTGGGCAGGGGAGCTTGCTCCCATGGCTTCTGGGCAACTTGGAATTCCTTCGTCCCGACCGCTTTCCCCTGAGAGCGTTCAAAATAGGTATCGCAAGGGAAGGGGCTGGCAGGGGTCACTCTAAGTGGAAACAGCTCTGTTTTAAAGTACAGCTAGATTCAGCTGAACGCAGAGCTTTTTGCTCCCTGCCTCAAAATGTTGGAAAAGTTAAAAGTTCACTCACAGCCCTCAAGAGCCTGGTTTTCTGGGAATTTAAAAAAAAAAAAAAAAAAGTCAGGTAAAGTTAGTTCCAAAGGGTCAGTGGTTCATTAAAGCACCTAGAGATGGTGACCTTTGCTTTGATACATGAAGACAGTCTTATCTTCAAGTCTAGTCTGTATGAGACAGTGCTTTCCTGTAAGCATGACTGTTGTTTGCAACATTTGGGTTTTTTTCTCTTTTCTCCTTGAATGTGGTCCAGATACCGAAACGTTTATTTGTGGCATTTGTTGTCCTTGTGCACTATCACCTGGTCACTTTAAGTTTAATGTGTGTTTTGTTTTTTTTTAATGGTGGTTTCTTTGGAACATGGCTCATTTCTGACCTTGGGACCAAAATTGCTGAAGAGGAGGCGAACTATTTGGAATAAAGCCTGCCTGAAGATTTCTCTAAGCCTTTAGAGATACCCTCTATCGACTGCACAGCTAGGATGACATGACCAAATGAGTCAAAAATGTATTTATGAATATTGCATCGGAGCTCTAACTAGACGTTTTGTCAGCTGGTATCTCCTAAGCATTGCGCGGAAGATTCATTTCACCTAACTTTGGTCACCTAAAAGCCCATCGCTTAAATCTGAGCCACGCACAAGGTTTCTTTATAGCCCAAGCAGAAAGAGAGGCGCCTCCGGGGCATAGCCAAGCTGGCTGAAAATGCCTGGCTGGAGGTGTCAGCCTCTCTGGGAGTGACAGGGGAGCCTGGACAACTGTGTCCCCATCGGGGGGCTGACAGATGAGATGAGCCCTGGCCTGGCTACACGCTCAGCAGGAAAAAGGGGGAGCCGAGGTTCGGCATGCGGTGTTCGGTGAGGTTTTATTTCTGTTCCTGCTTTTTAATTGTCAGGATTATCTTCTAGCTCATCATTCACGCAAGAAGTCTCTCCCGGCCGACAGACCTGATTGACAAGGGCCTGATGCATGAAATTTGGTGGCTCGAGACCTGGGGGTGCCTGAGCTGTGCCCTTCTTGTTGGGGATGATCCTGCAGCAGCAAGAACGCTTGCAGGGCTGCTGACAAGTGAAATATTTTGTCGGCAGCTGCAGTGCTTCTCCCTCCAGTCCTCCTCCCCCCTCCGCCTCAGCATTTACATCATATCTCTGGAAATGAGAGTACAAATAGCTCCGTGAAGTGGGCAGAATTACTACACCCAGCATGTGCTTAATCATCTATCGGGAGATGTTAGCTCTGTCAGTAGCTTTCATTTTCTCTTAATGAAGAGGAATAAAGTTTTTTTCTCTTTCTAGGGATGGATTATTGCCATAATCCTCTTTTATATGCTTGCAGGGAGGAATACCTGCCTGCAGAACTGGAGCTTTCTTTGTACAGCTCTACCCCTGCGTGCCACGAGGCTTTATGGAGGAGAGTCTTCTCTTCCTACCTTCCAAAGCAAAGCATGGATGGAGGCAAGGGCAAAGTTCTAGGTGAGGGAATGTTGTCTCTGGGCCATCACTGGCACGACGATGTTAATGCTGATGAATCTGTAGGGTCACCAGCTCCCTCCTGTGCCCTGTAAGAGGAACCATACTTTGGAGCACCACAATTTTGGCTCATAGAATCATCTGGGCCAGAAGGGACCTTCAAAGGTCATCTAGTCCAGCCCCCCTGCAGTCACAGGGACACCCCCAACTAGACCAGGTTTAGGGCTTTATTTTGGGTTTATTCTGGCTTTAGGGCTGGTTTGGGGACAAGGGACAACGTGACGCTGCCCCAGCAACCACAGCCTCCATCCAGGAGGGTTTCTCAGCAGCTCTAAGGATTCCCACCACTTGGCCATTCCAACTCTGTGTCCAGGGTTTCCATCTCCATGTTCTTCAACGCACAGACCTTACGTTGTCTGAAGCCTTGTAGAAACTCATGCTCTCGTTCCTTGCCTCTCCTTCCTTTGCAGAATATTTTAATAACCTATATTGGGATGTTTTTCGGGGGAGACTATATTTTTACATGGACAAACTTCATTGGTCTAAATATCAGGTAAGGCCACTGGGCGTTTGCAGCTCTTATTTATGAGCTTCTTACAAGTTTTAATAATTACAATTATTATTACAAGCACAAATGAGATGGGTTTGACTGGTTCAATAAATGCTTCTTTCAAAAAAAACCAAAAACAACCCAACAACCCACCTCCCAGCAGAGGGGCTCCAGCTCTCCCAGCATCTCCATGGCCTCCTCTGGTCCATGTTCTTCTGGTGTTGGTGGCCCCAGAGCTGGAGGCAGGAACTGGAGGGGAGGGTGGTTCAAAAAAGGTAGCAAAAAAAAAATAAAATACTTTTTGAGGTATTTTAGCACAGATTTTGGAGGTGTCTCCTCTCTCATCTGGGTTGTGTTTCAGGAGAAGTCCCCTCCTGTCCTTCAGCAGTGAGGGAGCAGGTCCAGCCCTGGAGCAGGTGACCTCCAGAGGTCCCTTCCAACCCCGTATCGCTCTGTGGCTCAGCACGCTGCTGGAATAGGGGGAATTAACCCCAAATATCTCATTTTGGGGAAGAAACTGGTGAATTTTCTCACCAATTTGCTGTTTGAAGATCCTTGACCACTGCCATACCCTTGGCTTTGACTTTTCTCTGGTGGCCAGGGCTGTAGAACCCGGGGAGGTGGCGGTGTGCCCGGAGCGAGCCCCCATTCCCATCCTCATCCCTTTTTCCTTTTTTTCCCTTTTTTTCCCCAGTATTGCTGGAAGCCTGGTGTATTCCTACATCACTTTCACCGAGGAGCAGCTGAGCAAGCAGTCGGAAGGCGGCCTCAAGATGGATATTAAAGGCAAAAGCTCCGTGTGATCCCGGGGAAAGGTGATTTATTTTTTTTAGAAAAAAAATTTTTAATTTTTTGTGAGTTTTTCTTTTTTTTTTTTTCCAAGAATCACCCCGTTTCTGTTCACGCTGATGGCGTGGGCAGGATGTGGGAAGGGATCCAGGGAGCTGTCTGCCACGGAGAGAAGGAGAGGGGGGGGGATGATGCCCCTCGTTAGCACCGTGGAGAATTGCTGCCTTTGCAAATTTTGGGAGAGATGAACTGATGAGAAGATGAATGTGTCTTAATTAAGCCCGAGGGCGAAGAACGAAGGGGTTTTCTAATTGATGTGGAGGTTTGGTGGCCAAGGACTGTGTCGGATCCCGGGCTGCATCCCGTCTCCCAGGGGGGGGGATGCGGGAGGTTGGGACCCTGGTACCCAGCCCCCCCCCCGTCTGGAGGAGAGGGAGGGGGGCACTGGTGTCCCCCCACCCCCAGCAAAGCTGCTCCTGTTTTGGGTCAAAACCCCTGTTGAACGTTCAGCACTCTCTGAGTTTAACATTTGTTAATTTTAGGAGGGGGGTTTTTTGGGTTCTTTTAACCCACTTTTAAAGGTTTGCCCCCCCCTCTTGGTTTCTGAGAGCCCTGCAGCCATTTTTCACCCCCCCATCCCAACTTGGGGTCACTTTTCCAAGGCTCAGGGATGGTTTTACCCAGCAACGATGAGTTCAGGGAGGGGGGGGGAATCCACCTCCCTCAAACCATCCCGGGCTCAGAATTCCTTGGATTGGGCCTGGCTGGGACCTCACAGGGCACTTGGGACCCAAATTGGGGGGAGATGTGGGGTTTTCAGGAGAGGTGATGTGTGTGTGTCCCCCCCCCAGCACCCAGGGGACTTCAGCCTCAGCCAAGCCCTGTCCTGAGCTTCTCTGATGTAGTGGAGTCATCTTCAATCGGTGACCCATTAAAAAAAAAACCAAAAAACACCAAAACCCAAGATTTTTAATACATCAAGCAGTGCTAACTGATTTTTTTTAAAGTTTGTCATACACAGCACTTCTTTTCCAGGGCTCTCTTTGGATTGTCTTTTGGTTTTAAAAAAAAGAATCAGTTATACTTTTTTGGTTAAAAGGAAAAAAAAAATTTTGGTAAAACTGTTAAACATTCCTTTTTACCGATGAAATAGCTGCTTTCGCCAAGAGAATTTATTTCCAGAGGATATTTGTTAAATTTTTAACTGCTGTTTGGTGAAGCCACATTTATGGAAGTGCTTAATATTGGAAGTTTTTATATGTTACAGAGAATTTTTACTTAAGAGTGCTGGAAAAAAAGCCCAATGTGCTGGGAAATCGGAATCCCAGTAGAGTTACTGGTCCCCGTACTGGTTCCCAGTAGTCAGGGGGGTGCTGGGGCCAGCAGGTCCCCTCTCCTTCAGCCCCTTCAACAGAAATATTTAGAAATCACATATTTTTAGTTTGTAATTTGGCCGCACCGAGCCTGGTCGCTGTCAGGATGTCGATTCTGTCAAAAGTGATGATTATTTTTTAATTTTTTTGCTTATTATTTTTCAATCTACTGGTTAGATTTGTTGTCCAAATGGGGAAAAGTATTTTTTTAAAGCTTATTTTTTTTTTTTTTTGTAACCGGGCACCCTCCCCCCGGGTGCTGGATGGTATTGTATACACTGGGAAAGCCAACAGCCTTCCTGCAGCAGTATTTTCTATGCCATTAATTGACTAAAAAGAGTTTGTTTTGGGTTTTTTTTTTTTCCTATATAGAATCTATTTACAAATGACTGTTTTAGTGATTAAAAGGGCGACCTTTTTATCTGAATGTATGGCAGGCTTTGTATGTCAGTGATGATAGCAAAAAAAATGGAGAAAAAAAATAATAATAAGGATTTTATGTGCCTATGTATTTTTGTACTGGCTTCGAATAAACCCATGACCTTCCCTTCTCCTCCTCCTCTTCCTCCCTCCCCTGCTCTTCCTCTGCCTGGAGCACCGGGATGAGCAAGGATGGAGATATTAAATAAAAAAACCAGGGAATTACCAACCTTTTGACTTAGTGCTGGGTTTGGGTTTTATTTCTAACCCACTGCCCTTCCTCCTCTGGGGTGAAACCACCCGATTTCAGAAAGAAACCCAGAAAAAGGGTATATTTTTTTATCCTGTGGGTGTTTTTCCCCCCCTGCAGCAGTTCCAGAGTCACTCTCGCTGCTGCCGCCTTCTACCCGCCCTTCTCAGCAAGGGATTTTTTTTTTTCACCACCAAGAAACTCAGGAATTTTTTAATCCAGACAGTATGTTTTAAAAAAATATTTTAATAAGCTTTTTTTTTTAAAATTTTTCAGAATGGCAGAGAGGGAGCGGGGGTAAGAGAAGGGAATTACTAACAGTGCAAAATTGCTATGATGTGTGGAAAAAAAAATGTATAAAAGCAATTTGTAAATTTTGTGTGTGTGTAGCTGTCTTTTGGTTGGGTTTTTTTGTGTTGTTTGTTTTTTTTCTTTTTTAATACCAGGTTTAATCCTTTAGAAAGCCCAGTGAGGGTTTATTGTGTTGAACTGGATTCTTCCTTCAGGAATGGGGTGAATCCAGGACCCCCCCACCCAAAAAAACATGCAAATTGTGAATCTTTTTCCACCACCTTCAAACGCTCCCGGGCTCCAAACTGCACCAAAAGCTCTTGAAAAAGAAATCAAAATTACTCTATTTCTAGAATTTTAAATAGCTTTAGTAGTGCAATGACTTATCACGGTATAGTGGCTGCATTTCGAAGAACATGAACAAAGTATAAAACACCAGCATAAACAAAATGTAAATTATAATTAAATAGTCTTAAAAGTCTAGCTGAGCATTACATAGTTGTTGGTTATGGAATGTCAGGTCTCTTCTACGTATTGCCAAAAAAAAAAAAGATAAAAAAAACCAAAAGCAACATTCTTGAAAAAATATACACAGTGCTGTATCTCACACGCAAGCCTGAGACGATTGACTTTTAGAAACTTTTCCTATAAAGTTCTGGAAGTGTTTTCCAACTGGGAAACAAAAAAATGCACCAAAAAATAAAAAGTGAAAATAGGACTGGAGCTGCGAAGAGTCGGAGAAGTGCTTGCACCACCATCAGCCTGAAACCTGCTCCAGCCCAGCCTCGTTAATAAACCAGCTGCTACAATTAACAGCCATCACTTAACGTATGGCTCTCGTTAACTAATTAATTAACAAACCTGACTGTCTAATTCTGAGGGCAGCTTAGAAGAGGATCCTTCTGGCCATGCCTGGGAAGAGCAGGTTCGTACACTCCGGGAACTCCTCACCGGGACAGGAAAATTCAGCTCATTAATGACCATTAACTCCAAGTACATAAATTAAAACAAAACTTTCAGTTGTGGATTTTTTTTTTTTTAAGGTTGATGCATCAGTTTTGAACCACAGGACCTTTTAAATTCCATTTGTAATTGGAATCACGAAGACTTAGAAACTTTTAAGGAAAAATAACTGATTAAAAAAAAAATAAACACCACACCTGTAAGCCACAGGAGGAGGAGATAAGGTTATAAATTATACAAATGAAAGGTTATAAATTATACAAATGAACAGTTTTCCCTATTTTTAATCAAGCTGTGTCTTAAAAAAAAAAAAAGACACATCTATGGCTTAAAACAAAAATAAATCAAAAGACGGGTATTAAAAATCTTGCTATTTCAACCTCCAAATGACACTTGTGGGACCGTGAGCATCACCCCCTCACACAAAATTATAAAGAATTTTCATTTTTTGCTCTTCAATCTTAAAATAGTTGCCCCTACCTACTTTCAGGTCTATACACTGAAGGTATCTCCGTGTGTGCTGCACCAAGGGGTGTACGTGGTAGTTCTGCTCCCACCGAAAGATCCATCCATCCAAATTCTGCTAATTTTCAGAAATTCCAGCTCAGGCAGCAGGTTTCCAGCTGGGTGATTCCCAGAATCACCCCTTCCCTGTGCTCGGGGAAACGTGGAAAACGACAGGTAAAAGACGGCAAAAGAAATCCATGGATAATCCATCACCTGATCCTGGCCAACGCGGGTTGGGAAAGGTAAGGGTTTGGCTGAGGTGAGATTTAGCCCAGCTCCAAATAAAATGAGACAAATGTCTAATGAAAGCGAGAAAAATTGTGCAACGCAAGCATCGTGCTTAATTTTGAGCATCACTATTTGCCCTAAAACAGAAGAAAACTCATGTTTTTCAAAAATCAAATTACTTTTTACCCTTGTTGGTAATTGCTATTTTCGGAGAAGAAAATAACATGTTGGTGATTAATAAGCATTTTTCTTTTTTAAGAAGTCAGTTGATTTGGTTTGTGGTTGGTTGGTTGGTTTTTTTTTTGGGGGTTTCATTTTTTTTTTTTTTAGAAAAGACTTCAGCAAAATAAAACGAAGCCGACGTTAGACTCAGGATATCAATTCTCTCATAAAAGTTTACCAACTGTACAAGTTAAGAAAAATTATACAAGCTTTCGTTTTAAGAAAGGACAGTTCAATCAAGACATAAGTACTGTAAAAATCTTTCAAAGGCTACAAAGAAATCTGGAAAAATACAGAATGTATTTCTTTAGCCCAGATAAAGAATATGGAAAGACATCATTGATGTCAACAATTTTACATAGACAAACCTGACCTGGTTTATTTACCTTTTAAAACTTCTATATATAAAAATAGTTGTGCTCATAACTTTCAGGATTCATAAGGGTTCCTTAACGACGGGACGAGGCGGCTTTTCCTCTCGCCTGCTCTCATCTGCCTCCTGCCATTCTCTATTTCATTTCATTTTTATCTTCCTGCCACGCTTGAACCAGCCTTCAAACAGGATGCTTAAAATGCTGTAGAAATTTCTTTAACCTATTAGGCTGGGAGTATTTTTTTTTTTTTTTTTGCAGAAACTCACTGATTTGTTCCTCAAATATTTTTAAAAGTTCCCAGAACTACGGTCGCCAGCTCTGAGAAAAGGAAATATTCTCCTACTGCTTTTCAGCACTGAAAAAAAAAACAAAAACCACCAAATAATCAGATCTTAAAAGAGCCAACTAGAAGGTATTAGGAAAAAAAAATAATAATAAAAAAAAATCTCAGCAGATTGTTTCACGGAACTGGATTTTGTAAGGTAACCCATCAACCCTGAAAATTTTAGACACCCAAAATTACTCCAAGGAATAAAATCAGCTCGCAGTGTTCAGTCATCCAAAGTTTCTAGTTCTTCAAGCTTCCCATGTGAGTTTGCTTCTTGGAAGAACTCCGAAGAGCCGGGGCTCTCTTTCCCATTACTGTTAATTCTTCTTCTTTTTAGAGGTCTTTCGTTTTTCTCTTCGAAATCGTTCTCATTTCTTGAAGCTGAATGAGCAAGTTTGGGGTCTCCGGAAAGGTTTTCAGTTTCATACCCATTTGTATCCAGATCCGTGTGAGGTGTTTTCTTCCCACTGGTAGGTCCGTTGACGTGCAACCCTTCCATTTTTGCTTCATCTTTATTTGGTATCTCGCCCGGCCCATTAGCAGACACCCCTGTGGAGAGAAGAAGACCACAAGAAGGAGAAGGGAAGCGTAAGAACAGAACAATCTGGGACAGCTCAACAAAGCAGAATTCTGATTATTCCCATTGAGCCAAAAAGCCAATATAGGCTTCTTTGTATCCTCTCTGTGTGATGAACGAGCGATTTATTTGCATACAAATGACTGACTTGCCACGATGGAGTTTATGGAAGCCCTCACAAGCAATAAAAGCCAAGAAAATGTCCCCTAACTGGGCCAGCTGCAGTGCACTGGCCTCACCTGGGCACCTTCTGTAGCCTCCTCTGGATTTTCACACTGATTCATCCCCTGAGCTCCTCCCTCCTCTCTCTACCACCTTCAGCTCCTTTGCAATGGCCATCCCTTGCTTTGGAAGTTTTCTCACTTCAGGAGTGATGGTGCCCTGGCTCCTCTTCCATCCTTAATTGCCCTCAGCACCCAACATCTAATGGTGCTCCTCAGACCAGCACTGGTGTGTGTGACAACCTGGTTCCCATCTCAGTTGTTTTTAAGATCCCGGACGGGTCTGCTTACAAAGCCTGCCAAGTCAACATTGTCCCCCTAATAGCATGGGGAAGACCAAAACAGACTGTTTACACTTAAAAGGAAGATTCTAGTGGAGATTTATCTTCAGTATGTGACCACTGGCTAAATGCAAACATGTATGAAATATATAGAATCATAGAGTCACAGAATCATAGAACCACAGAATAGTTAGAGTTGGAAGGGACCTTAAAGATCATTGAGTTCCAACCCATGGTTGACATCTCCCACCAGCCCAGGTTGCTCCAAGCCCCCTCCAACCTGCCCTTGAACCCCTCCAGGGATGGGGCAGCCACAACTTCTCTGGGCAACCTGGGCCAAGCTCTCACCACCTCCACAGGAAAGTGGATATTCCACATTAAAATGGGTTTGTTTTTAGAAAAGCGAGCTGAACTTCTCATTTGGCTGGTAATCACCTGGGTTTAGGAGGGTTTAGGAGGGACCCTTACCGTTCTGATTGCTGCTGCTGGTTGTGCTGTCCTCCCTCTCCGACTGGCTGGTGCTGCTGTTGGACGTCGTAGGAGGAGGGGACGGAGCTCGGCTGGAAGCAGCACTTTCACTTTCATCCAGCAGACGGTCCATGTAATCTCTAACACGACAGAAACAGCACGTAAAGTCTTACTTGTGCAAAATCTCCGTGCCTATATCCCAACTGTGACCAATTCCCATTTTACACCTTTTGAACCACACAGACTTATCCTGTAAAATCAACAATTTTAACATCTCCTGTATAAACTGGCCCGTGTATGGTTTGCCCACTGTAATTATATATTTATTGACTAATTGCTGCACCCAGCTTATAAAAATTGGTCCTGTGCTTGTGCTAAATCCCACAAGATCATGCAGAAGGTGGTGTGTCACGTGGACATCACTGCTTCTGTTATGGGGTGATGCTCTCAGGCATCTCTCAGGCTCCTACCAAGCTTTTCCAATTTCCTGCGACAGCGATAACATCCCTTTAAAGTAAATAACTTCCATGCACATACAACCCCAAAAGGGATAAAGTCGAAAGCGAAGGGAAAACTTCAGAGTTGGAGACACTTCCATATTGGAAATCGACTACGGAGCTACAATTTAGGTCACTAAGATGAAAGATTTAACCAAAGCTGGTTGGTAAAGCCCTTGTAGGGATGGTGTTAGTCTGGATTAACTCCAGAAGCAGCACAGCCTCACACATCATTATTCTGGAACCGATACGCAGCCGACTGCAAAAGAATCCGAGTAGGTTTTAAGTGATTAACAACCCAAAATTGGGGAAAAATGGGAAAAATCCCCAACCCAGATGGCAGAAGAGGGGGAGACAGACAGTCCCTGACACCTGGATAAGAAAATCCAGGGGCTCTAGGTGCCTCTCTGTGACAATCTGCTTCACAACCCCCTGGTGTCACACCACGAGTTCCCTTCAGCGGTCCTACACTTGTGACTAATGCCTTTGTATAAAACAAAGTAGTTAAACAAGCATTTAAAAAACTATCTCCACGTGTCTGCAGAAATGTTAACATTTGTGAAACGTTTGAACAGAAAACAAACTAAATTAAATAGTGTTAATCGCCTTGTAATAACTAGCCCTGTACTAGCTGGCCTTACTCCAAATAAATGCATTTTAGAAATGATATTATAGCCACTAGTCAGCTTTTCTTACACCTTGGCTGTTTTCCTGCTGCAAAGTGGGACAGTATAAAATAAAACACCACATAAAAATGATGCAGATCTTACGTTACACCAGGATGAAGGTTGTATTTCTTCTTGCCGAATCGGGTCTGCTGCGCAAAGAAATCGTAACGCTCCGATTTCTTCCACATGTAATAAAATGCTACACACTCACCAACTGATCTTGTTCGTACCTAGGAAATATGCACCAGGCAAATTCTGATGAATTTCAAGGCAGTTTTGACCAACCAAAAGGAAAAAAAAAGCAAAAAAAAGCTACCATTTAAATCAAAAGGTGTGAAATTCAAAGTCAATGCTTCTTTAGACAATGTAGGAAATAATGGAAACTATTGACTCAAAATGTTGGAGGCCCAGAAATTTAAATGCAAAGTTTAATAGTGCTTCTAAGAATAGTGAAGATATTGGGAGGTGCTGCAAGCAACAGCTTCAGGAGGAATATTCCAGTTTGTTTCACCAGTCTATTAAAAACCAGAATAAGACCCTGGGGAAACAGATCTTCCCGTGAGTAGGCACAGCAGGATTTTTTATACTTTTCTGAATTTTATTGTATAGAGGATTCTGAACTTTAACAAACCAATTTGGACACATACATAGAAAAAAATAGAAGTAAATACAGTAATTTGTGAAGGAAATTGAGGATAAGAATTTATTTACAATTACATTACTTTAAAAAAAAAATGAGAAGTACACTTTAAAAATCAGTGTTTACCTTATTTGCTTGAATCACATGAAAATCCTTGCCATAGACTTTCAGTCCTTGTTCAAAGTTCCTACATTCCTCTTCTGTCCAAACAGATAGTTCTTCTGTAACAAGGAAATGCAATAAAAATACATACTTAACAAAAAAGCACGTGGCAAATAAAAGAAAAGTGAAGGGACAGAAAACATACGTGGTATTCAAATTCCTTACGCCATCTGCTGACTGAAGGAGAACCACCTCCAGAAATTTCACTTACTAATGCAAAAAATAAAAAGTCTCCTTTCTTGTGAGTAGGTGGGATATTTGGCTGCCTTAAGAAGCTGTTTTAAAGTCTCCATAACTCCAGCCCTGCCGCACGGGGGTAATAAATAGGAAGCAGAAAGAGGAAAAAGGGCTTAGAGACCCAGACTTCCACCCAGGAAGCAGGTTTCCTTCCAGCCAGAACACAGCACAAAGGGCTTCAAGCTTCAAAGTGGTTGTTGGTTTTTGGAAGAAGCAGGGGAAAAGGAATGAGGAATGAGGTTTTCCTTACTGCTGGCAAGAGCAGTGGGCTGTTCGTTCCGCTCGGAATAAGAAGCTGTGCTGCTCCCAGTATTGGGTGGGGATTCTTGGCCCCTCTGAAGCCAGAATAAACTCCTAATAAACTTTCAGCCACACTTCTAAGAACTTAATGTAACTTGGCCTTATTGATTCTTAAGGTCACAAATAAATAAGGGTTAAAATAGTGGGAGAAGAAACTAATCTCCTCTGTTTGGTCGTTCTTGCCTTGTGATTTGCACCGTGAACTCTGGAGGAGCCACAGGTTTGAAAGCAGAACCCACAGATCAATGCGCAAGGAAAATAACTTGTGCCTTCCCTTCTTGGTTTCTCATTCCTTTGTGTATAAAGATCAATAGCAAAACAGGAAATGCTTAAGGCTCCGAAAACAAATAAAATGAGAGTTCAACAATAAAAATTTAACTTTTCAGCGTACGCTCACCTCTGGCTGCTTTTACGTTAAATCTCAGCCTTCGCAATGATTCTTCAGTATCAAAATTGCACTTAACTAGTTCATACAATGCCTGGGAAGGAAAAAAGACACACATTAAACACTCCAGATAGCGCTCAATTTATGCTGTGCCACAAAAGCACACTTAGGAAATCACTAATAGGCATGAAAAAAAGATTAAAAAACCCTCTTTGAATGACCATAGTATAATTTAAGACAGCTGTTTATATATTCCCCTGATTATATTTCCAAATTTCTAATTACATGACCAAGAATATATGTGTTAATGTGTGTAAATATATATGTTAAAGTATTTTAACATTGCCATCCACTGCACACATTTGTAAAATTGATAGGGTATGAAGAAAAAAAAAAGTATGCATTCAGATAGCTTTAAAAAAATCTGTAGCTGAAAGAACAGAACTCATTCATACACAATTATTTATATGTTAAAAATATACTTATGCATAAAGCAACATTGAGCCCAAGTTAATAGCTGAATGTTGAGAGGTAAAAACCCATCATATTTCTGTTTCCACAAGGAATAAAGCTGTTTCAAATTTTAATACTTGGGAGTAAAATGAAATATAGGAATAATTCATTCCGGAATATGAAGCTACAAATCCTAATGATTCTTCTCTACCTGCTCATTGTCTTTAATGTGTGATCCTTCAGGAATTGCATCTAGGCCTTTCTCATCGCCCGTCCTCCTCGATGCTTCATTGAGGAATTCGATCACTTTGTCTTCTGGTAAGAAGTCGGGATTCCACAGCAGCTGGTCATCGTTTTCATACACTGAATTAACCACAGGGAAAAGACAAGCAAGTTGAAACAACAATAAAGGAGTTTAGACAGTGCTTAGGAAACCTTGGAAGATCATTAGAGCACCAACAGACATCCATCCATTTGCAAATTTTTCTGGGGTTTCTCCAGGGACGATGACACCCAGGTGCCAGGACATTCCAAAGTCAAACAGCTCCAGAAAGGAAATATTGCTAAAACCTTCCTACGACTTCCAAAAATACTTTCTAAAACAAATCCATGGCTGGATTTTAATACTGCTAAATCTCTACTGTTTTTTTCAGAGCTTTTGCATGAGCTTTCAGAGCAGGGAAGCCACAGTGAGCTGAAATTAAGGGGAGAAATGTGGCCAAATGATGTACCCTCTGAATTATCTCCCATTTTTATTTTTTCAAGAGCCTACAGGCTCCGCAGGATTAAAATCCTAGTTCAGCAAAATCAAGTAAAATTCAGATTATTGAAAAAAAAAACTAGAATCAGGAAAGCATCCAGACCTTGCCCGTGGCCTGGTCTTCAATCTAAGATAACCTTACAAAAATCAGCAAGAAAGTAAGTTTAACGCTGATTCCACGAGCTCTGTGAGCTCCTCTGAGAAGAGAAAGGCACAATCCCTCGGGAAATCACGGTCACAGGGAGGGGTGGAAAGGTCAGGGTGGTGCCTGGATACTTGAAAAAAACGCTTTTTAACATGAAAGTAGACTACAAATTAAAAAAAAATAAATAATCAAAAGTAGTAAGTTAAATTATTAAGTGTCTTGCAAACAAAGGCTTTTAATTTTGTAAATTTTTCACAACCTGACACTGTTTGGTAGCAGCTAATTTGGTCTGCAGGCATATGGAGAGACCCTAATTAGCTTAGTGTAGATTAATTATGTGATTGTTCTTTCCCCACCGCAGCGTGTCAGAACTCGTTCCGAAAAGCAACGTGGTTTTTCTTCAGAGTTCCAGCATTTTTTGTGCTTTCGCTTACAGGGCTGGATAGGAAAGGACTGGCCCTCTCAGTGCTTGGGAATTTTACAAATGGAATTGGAATTTCACAAAAGTAATTCCAACAAAAAGGAATTCCAACAAAGTAATAAATATGTAGTCTCAGATATTTACTTTTTAACATTTTAAGCTTTGTTAATATTCCTGTTAGAGTCCTGTCAATGATTACATCCAAAAACCAGCAGAAAGGAAAGAAGTGGCAGAAGGTATAAAATCCCCCTGGCATATAAAACTGCAATAACCTAGCAGAATTAGTGAAAATTTAACTTTTCCCTCAATGGTTTTCACCCATGACGTAGGTTCTCTGTTCTATAAAGAGTTGTGTGCAAGACTATGAAAACCTGCTTTATATAGGTTACCGCAGCGCATAAAGCAGTTACATCTTTTTTTATTATTGGAGGCCAGAAGCCATTTGGAGCTGAGTAAATACCAGGAAAAGCAGGTGAGCAGTAAAGCAGAATTTACTGCATCCCAGGCAAATACATACTTTGAGCTCTATTTTTTTTAGCCAGAAGCAGGAAAGTGTGCAAAGAGCAACTTCTTCGCGGCTAAAAAAGCAGATGGTTTTTAAGTTTGTCATTTTCGATTTTTCATGGAAGCTCCTGATTTCTCACATAGTTTTAAATTACTTTTTCTTCAGCCTCTCTGGCAGCGGAGTCCAGAGCTGAGGGAATGTGTCAGTGGGAGTCAGCAGCAGGAGTAATGCTCTTTTTCCAATGGTTTTTAGCTCCATCAGGCTACGGTGTAGCTCCTGCAACCTGGAGCTTGAAGTAAAAGAGCTGCTACTGCTTGTCTATATACCTGGATTCTAGAAAAGCACCAAGTTTTGTGCTTATTCTAAAAAACTGTGGTTAGTTTAAAAATTAATTTATATAAAACTACAAACTCAGTCTCAAACTGACCTGGAGTGTAAATAAATTCTTAGCAATGGGCTGAAGGAGCAGGAAAATCTGCTTTTCAGCTCAGAGCTGGGTTTAAACTGGATCTCCCTTTCCTGACTGGATTATATTGACAGCAACAGCCAAAGGCTCTGCTTGGGAGGGGGAAAAAATCCTGGAAAAAAACCCCAGAAGAAGAACAAGAGATTCTTTGATAATGATTGAAGAGTTACAAAACGTGAAAATCAAAGCTGCTGGTACCATTTTGCCTCTTTTAATGCGTTAATCCAATTCCAGCAACACAATTTCTTTGTTATCTGTTTTGTTTTATATAAATTAAATCTACTAGGTGAGGAGGTTAACATAAGGTACGTGCAAAGCCTGTGTACATCACCACATTAGAATACAAGGGTTCAAAAGGCACCAGCAATATAATCTTCACATGAAGGAGCAATTTTTTTTTTGTAAGACACAGGACATCCATCGACTCTTTTCCTTCTCCCCATTAGAAAATAATATCACACATAATGATAATGGTAATAGTGCCCGGTCTCACCTTTTTCATTCTCTTTGTATTTGCATGTGCCAGCTGGAATTTCAGCTTGAAACATCGAGCCCACCATGATTTCCTGTTTTTGAAAGAGAAACAAGAAGTTAAGCAACCGCAGCCGTGATGGTTTTTGTTAGCAAACAAGAGGGTGACCACATCATTTTTGTTTTACCCTTTAAAACTTTCATTGTTCAAAATCTAAAAATACAGTTAACAGGCACCATATGGAAATGGATTTTTTTGACTATTTGGAGGGGTCTTGAACACTTCTTACCATCAAGACTCTTATATTTATGGGGAAAAACTGAAGAGGGTTTGCGTGATCTCCAGAGCTCTCAGTTACCAGGTAACAGAGCAACCCATTAGGCAGGAACTATAGGCCTTTTTAACAGCCCTTATTAGTATTTACCTTTTTCCAGTCTTCTGAGGGAATATAATCTTCATCTTCTTCAGACTCCTCTTCTATTTCACTATCTGCAAGAAAGTGTTCAAACATTTACACAAGATGAGCTGCGACGGGGCCCGTGGACACCAACACCAAGCTCCAGTTGAGCCAGGAGACTGGGGATGTGACATCAGCTCCCGGGTGACAAAGGGGACAGGAGGAGCCCAGCCTCCCATCCCACCCCCCTGCCACCTTCTCTAACACCACACAACTGCAAATGGCACTTTTAGTGACAATACTGATGTTTTAGTATCGGTGGCTTTAAAAAAATGACCCTCCCACCTGACATTCACAGGCTCTGAAAAATTAAGGCACAAATGAATGCATCCATCAATTTTACTACTGCCTCATTAAAATCTCCCTCTCCCTGACCCAGCTGTGAAGGAGCTGAGAGGATCCACAGCCAAATTTACTACAAACAGCTACTTTCTCAAAGTGTTTTTACGTGGATGTCCAGCATCTCTTTGGGCTTCAGCACCATTTTCAATTGGCTCAGTTACTGCTCTTCTTCTTCCACTGTAGCAAATGTCACCGAATTTAAGGCAGACTTAAAGGTATAAGAAACCTGCAACTGGTCTTTTCTCAGTCTTCCTGGGATTTAGCAGGCTTGGATGTGCTGCTCAGAGATGCACAGCAACATTTAAAATAGATTATTTGAGATAAGGACTGACAAAAATGCTAAGCTCTTTATGATACAGGCTACTTTACGTATAGTGTGTGATAGTATCAGCACTAAAATTATTTGTACAGTAAATTACATTCTATACACAGCTGAACATTGCAAAAAAATTAAAATAACCAAAACCTAATGCAATCCACTTGCTTTGTTTAAAAAATAGAGTTACTTTAAGATACTTGCAATCCTCTGCACAGCTACGTGCTGAGGCTCCTTGGCCTTTATGGATTAAAATAAACTACAGATTAGAAAATGGCTTTTCTACAACGTCACGGCTAATAAGTATCAAGTACAAGGTGTCACAAGGAACCTTTGCTTTAACTTTTGTTTGTTAAAACACAGAACAGTAGGAGTTCACACATCGGCGAGTCACTTCCACCAAAGAAAGATAAAATAATTGTTGCCCAAACATCCCTGGTGATAGCTCAGCGTTAAAAGGTTCCGATCCCGTTAAGTAAAAGCTTGTCACAGAAATGAGAGCTTTCTGAAGGAACAAACGATGCAAACCCAGCTTTTAAAGAAAACAAGGGAGAAAATAATCAGCCCACAACGCTGGAAACAGTATCAAAGGGGGAATTCTCAAAGCACATTTTCTTCACCGTTATCTCTCCCTTCATTATTCCGGGTCTAACAATGTACTGGCCTTTTTCAGATTTCACTGCTTTGGGTTTCTGTATTGGTGATCTTGAAGAAATCGGGGATTAGGTTTCTAGTAAATGTCAGTTTTTACTCTCACCTCCTCTGATGGGGTATCTTGAACTGGTGTTACTGGGCTCTGTCGCGATAATCCCGCATGGAGTGGCAATTCCCTAGTCAGAACAGCGCGTGTCCTGCCTGCAAATGTTCTTACCTACAGCCTTCACCTGAACTGGTGAGACCACTGAACATTTGCTGCACCCAGTCTCCATGAAGAAGGAGATTTTTCTGCAGGGCACACCTCTACAGACCAGTTTGCAGGGTGGTAAACTGGAGCGTTAGAGCACTCGGAGCAGCGTCAGGAAAGGATTTACGCTGTCTGAGAGCCTGCTTTTTTTCCAAAGTGTAGAAATGTAAATGTATCCACAAATTTAATCCTTTCTTTTAAGAAGAGAGAATATCTGTAGTCTTTATACAGACTCTGATCTGCAGAGAAGATTTAGCATTCAGCTAAAAACAGGGCTTTTTTTTTTTTTCCTTATTAATTTGAGCATAATGATAATCAAGAGCAGTGTGATGAGAGAGAACAAACAAATGTTTATAGGGATCAAGATGCATATTTCAGAAGCAGAATACTCCGTTAACTAGAGGGCTTCTCTCAACCAAAGATAAATCATATGGAGATTATTGTGCTGAGCACTGAACTGTACCTACTTGTATCAAAATATTTACAGCGACGCGGGCGAATTATCTCCTGTGGATCTTGAGAAGCAACAGATGGTGCTGGGTCGTCGTTAGATGACTGTGTCTCATCTTCCTGACCTGATGAATCTTTGATGGTCTCCTCCTTAAAATATTAAAAAAAAAAAAAAAGCAAAGGGGAGGTCAGCTTATCCCTTGTGTGCCACAAACATTGTTTTGGCAATATTTTTTTCCAAAATTGTCAATATGTCAACCCCAAATATCTTTTATCTGACTTCAAGTGACTGGAGAGATTGTCCAGACCGAGCCACAACAAATATGTAAACCCATCATATTATTTATTGATCAGAATTGATCACATTCTGTGATTCCGTGATTCTTTATTAGAATAAAACCCCAGCTATGGGAAGGATTCCACCTAAGGAAAATTAAAAGGTGAAAAAAAAGATCTATTAGTGTTTTCTATTTCGCTGCAAACTGTCGATATATTTTATGTGTTTTTATGACTTATTTGTAAGCACCAAGAACCAGCTAGTTCTAACAGAACAGAAGCAATAGGCCCAGCACATGTTTATGTGCACCTTTCCCAGGGAGCGGAGTATTATCGCGTGTGCAGCTTTAAAGCAGCTTAAAAATAGAAAATAGCTAAGTGCAGCAGAGCTAAATAAGCCGCGGAAAGATGAGCGCTTGCAGAGAAAGCCTGAATGATTTATAAAATTATTCCTCCCCCACAGATGTATTTTCCTGCCTCTCTCCTAAAAGCACACATGCGTTTTTTGGAGCTCTCGTTCCTCTACCCCAAGGGAAACCAGCGCAACACCAGTTCGGGCTCTGGGGAGCCCAGTAACCCCCCCCAACCCTCCTCCCCACCGAGGGTCAGTGTCCTATGGAGGGACAAAGGGGACTCCTCCAGCCTTCAGGGTTGTAGCCCTTTGAGAGAAAAGACAAGCAGCGCCCTAAATCAGGCACTGGAGACCTTGGGAGGAGGTCGTGAGAAGGCAGAGGATGGAAGTTGTGTTGGGAAGTCATTAAGAAGCAAGGATGCAGGAAGAAAGTAAGATTTCAGCAACACCGCCACGCACCGCAAAATAAACCACTTTTGTGTCCTACTTTAATTCTGCATCCTTCACGTGGTACAAGTTTCTCCCCCTTTTCCACCTTCCTGAGCCTTTTTGGATGTACTACAACTATCTATCTTTCTCCTTTCTGAACTACGCAACCCAAAGAACAAATCTTTTACAGCATCTGCTGAGGGAGCCTTTAAATCCCAAGAACTTCATTTTCTGCATCAGAGATATCATTCCTCATCTCCCTGTCACGTTCCAGAGCTTCTAAAATGGGGAAGATATCAAAGGACAAAACGCATCCTTTTGAAAGCCAGATTAGGTAATGCAACTTCCATTAATGCTTAAGCCTTTTTTTCTCTTTTTTTTTTTGTTACTGACAACACAAAGGGTTTGATATTTTAATGGAATTCAGGATGCAACTCTGAATGTCACCAGTAATGGGGACGTTGTGGCTGTGCCCACGGCGGGACGGGATCGTTACAAATACGTATGACATACACGAGGAGAAAAGACTCTCCTGAAATCAGAAAATTTATTTTAAGAGCACAGGGAACAGGGTTTTCAAGATGCCGAGTTCAAAACCGTACATTTTGCAAAGACACCTGAAGCCTTACATTCAGTTAACAATTTAAGCACAACCAGGGCTGCCAGGCTGAAAATAAATACCATTTAAAATGCTAGAAAAGCGATCTCCGATACTCAGAGACACATTTAATTCAATTCTACACTTCACCATTCAGTCTCAGTAGATCGGCTTTTCAGCGTGGAGCAAGTGAAGGCACCATAAAGGTGCCTTCAGGCATTTAAAACACCCATTTTGAAGCAAGACTATTTCTGAAAGACAATTACAGACCCTTCTTACGTGATGCTGAATGTATACACGTACTCTAATTTGCCACAGGAAGCTATTGGAACGATACAGATGAAATTAAGGGCAATGAAGAGAAATACAGACAGGTAATTAAGAATAAACACTAGAGTTCAGCACAACAAAGCATCGGAAACCAACTACATTCTTAATTACTTCTGCTGTGATTTGGCATCTTGAGGACAGAATGGCTGTATGAAAATCAGTTTCAAATTAATGTAAACACTTACTTTGTTTTCACCACTGCAGCCGCTGTTGTCATCATTATCAACGTCATCATCATCTTCTCCCTCCTCCTCCTCTTCTTCATCATCTTCATCATCATCATCTTCTTGGAGTGGAATGGTACCGTCATACCCGTAACGGCTAAGGAGCTCCTGGATTGGCATATCGCTTTCCTGAGAAACAGCCAAACAAAGTTTGGAGATTTTTAATGACAATATTTCACATCCCACATCTACTCTGTAGCTTAAAGGTGTGTGCTTTAAACGTAACACAGCAAAAACAGAGAAAAGATGATCACATCTACTAAAAATGGCCACTCCCAAATGAACAGTCAGTCAAAATTTGAAGTATTCAGCTCCTAAGAAAAATGTGTGGGTTTTTATGCACAGGAACTTTGTTATTTCCCAATCCTTTATAAATTTACAGCAGACCTCATGTGCCAACAATCTCTCAATGGAACTGTGAAGCTTGTTAAAAGGGCACCAGTTTGTCCCATCTCTCCCTCAACACTTGTCTACTACAGTTTTACCAAAACACAATTGATTCTGCGTGGCAGGTTATGTCTGGTTCCATCACACACCTTCAGGACGCGGGGAAAACACACTCCTCACAGAATGCTATGGGGTTGGAAGGGACCTCTGGAGATCATCTCCTCCAACCCCCTGCCAGAGCAGGGCCACCCAGAGCAGGTCCCACAG
>JAOQGM010000004.1:33053985-33064194 GCA_027564225.1 Gallinago stenura | reverse complement strand
CCAACCTGCCCTTGAACCCCTCCAGGGATGGGGCAGCCACAGCTTCTCTGGCCAACCTGGGCCAGGCTCTCACCACCATCCCACCAAACAAGTTCTTCCCCACAGCTCAGCTCCATCTCCCCTCTTGCAGTGTCCAACCCTTCCCCCTCCTCCTGGGGCTCCCCTCCCTCACCCAGAGTCCCTCCCAGCTTTCCTGGAGCCCCCCTTCTTGAGGGACTGGAAGGGGCTGGAACATCTCCCCGGAGCCTTCTCTTCTCCAGGCTGAACAGGGCACATGAAGCTTCTCCTCACCAATCCATGCAGCATCCTTCAGGTTGCTGAGCAGGTTCATCTATACCTTGCACGGTTTTATGTACGGGTGCATGTGCATAGATTTTCATATGATTGATGCATAAATGTTGGGGCCTGTTCTTTCAGTCCCACTCAAAGACCCTGGGGGTGAGGAAGTCCAACATTTTGATTAGGGACCTGGACGACGGGACAGAGAGCACCTTCACAACACGGGGAGGAGCAGTGGATAGAGCAGATGAATGTACTGCCAGTCAGAGGGATCTCAACAGGCTACAGAAACCAGCAGGAACCTCATGATGTTCAACAGAGAAAAGCAAAGTCCTTCACCTGTGGTGGAAGCACGTCCTAGTACAGGCATTTTCAACAGGTCGCTCAGAATCTCATCCAGTTGGATTTTATATACCCCTAAGGATGGAGACTCCCCAACCTCCCTGGACAACCTGATGTAGTTTCTGATCATCCTTAAAATAAAACAAGTTTCTTAACTGGAATTTCCTCATTTTCACTGTGAGCCCATCACCTCCTGTCCTGTCCCTGGGCATCACTGGGAGGGATCTGGCTCTCTCCTCTACTCTCCCATCAGACATCAATTCCCAAGGAAGAGACCCCCAGAGCCCTCTCCTCTCCAGTCTGAGCAGCTCCCCAAGCCCTTCCTCACATCTCAGGAACTCCAGACCCTCCAGCATCTTTGTGGCCTTTGCTGGACTCACTCTAGTCTGTCCCTGTCTCTCCTGCCCTGGGGGAAGCCCAGATCTGGGCCCAGCACCCTAGATGGGTCTCCAGGGGCAGGACCACCTACTTTGACCCAAACACAGCCCAGGGTGCTGGGGGACTTCTTTGTCACAGGAACACATGGCTCCTCACGGTCAACTCAGTGTCCACCAGGACCTCCAGGTCCGTATCTGCAGAGCATTGCTGGGCTCTCCAGTTTCAAGACAGACATGGTCAGAATAAAGCTACTCCAGCGAGGGGCCACAAAGGGGATGGAGGGACATAAGAGGAGAGGCTGAGAGAGCCTGGGCTGTTCATCCTGGAGAAGAGATGGCTCAGGAGGACCTGACCTGGTGGAATAGTGTACAAAAGACTGAGCTGGTCTCAACTCAATGGCATCCAGTGACGAGAGCCAATGAGCACAGACTGGAATACATTGAAACATAAAGAAAAGCTTATTTTGCTTCAAGAGTGATGAAACATGGAAACACATTACCTCAAGAGGTTGCAGTGTCTGCACTGGAGATACACAAAGCCAGGCGAGCAATGGTCCTGGGCAACCTGCTCCAGCTGACCCAGCTCTGAGCAATGGGTTGGCTCTTGACTATCTCCAGATGTTCCCTTCTAACCTCAACAATTCTGTAACTCAATGCTCCAATATATATTGCAACAGAGCCTACCACAATGAAGCATCTTCTTGTTGAGCAGATACAAAACCATAATGGGGCAAAAAAAGATCTTGTAGAAGTCAGGCACGCTTTAAGAATCAAAGTTCTGCTTTCAGCGTTCTGAAGCTGTATGGAGAAGGCCTGACACCTCAAGGAAACAAATGCCCTTCCCAAAGGGCTGAAATACCACTAAAGGAATCACCACCTTCATAGCCTCAAAAGCATCGCCAAAACAGTGCAACGCCTCTGGAGTTCTGAACGATCCCCGCAACTTTTGAGTGACTCCGAAATATATAGCCTAAGAAAGGAAAAGAAAACCGCCCACCAGAAAACCTACAAAATCCCATCATTTCTAGAAATATTAAGTCCATTTCAGGCTACCTCACAGAACGGAATCAGCCCTGGAGAGGTTCTAGTTCATTCTTTGCCACAGACTCCTAAAGAAGAGCTTCTGGGGTCTCTATTCCTTTCTCCTAAGCTTTGCCCACCACACCAACCCAGTCTGCCCTGGGCTGTGGATTATTATTTCTGCCCTTTCGTGTGTTTCTAGCCCAAGTGATGCCCTGTCAATGGTTGCCTGCCTTCTATTTCCAGCTAGAGGCAGTCTCACATTACACCTCAATGAGATTAATGGCCAGCTGCCGCCCAAAGTAGTAGCCTGACCTCTTCCCACCACCGCCGCTTGCGCCAGGTCCAGCCATGGGGAAGCTCCAGCATGTGCTGGTTCAGCAAAGCCACCTCAAAGAAAACTAACATGAGCTTCCCATCCTACCAGCGAGCCAAACGACTTCACCTCGGCCCTTCGGGATCACCAGAACATGCTGCAAACAATCCAGAGCACGAGTCCGAAGGGAGACACGTGGAGAAGAACGCCTGGCAGGAGACCAGGAGGAACCCTTTCACACAAGGTGAAAGAACATCCTATGATTAAAGAGCTGTTTCGAGACAATTCCTGCAATTCTGGATTATTCAGTCTTTTTTTTTTCCTTGCCTCCCAATGATCCCAGCTCTGGCCAGATGGCTTTGAGGGCATTTGCTTATGAAAATTTCCTGGCAGTGGTTAAAGATCATATGGTTCCGTGGATATCATCAGATCTTGAGTCCTCAGCTACGCTATGTCAATATAACAGGAATTCCTCTGAAAAAGGATACCCCCCTTCCTTAGTGGCTTTTCATTTTCTGCTGCAGTAATTCAGAAAAGTACAAAGCACTTTTTTTTGGGGTTTTTTTTTTTTGCCTCAAGGGCACTCATGGGAACAAAGAGCTGCTCCTCTTAAAAGATAATGGTATCCGAGGCCCAGTAGAGAAAAACTATGGGATATTTACAATATATGGGCTATGCACAGCACCGGCAGAAAAGATAATGGGTTCAAAAGAATGAAAAACCATTCATGAACTCCTAACTCATGGACAACAAGGGAAAACTCAAGTGACCAAGGGAATCCTGTTGCGTGGGTACAGTGTGGAGCACATTTCTTACAGCTCCAGAGGAGGAACGGGAAGGAAACACCAGTTCTGAGACAGGAAGGGCACCAACCTCACGGTAAAGAGAAGAAGACAAGACACCGACCAACAAAACATCAGGCTTGGGTGACACTAAAAGAATCTATCACTGTTTTTATTCCATGTGTATTTTTAGGACACGCAGAGTAGGTGTTCTTGGAAGGTTAGTGACACTTGCAGCAGCAACCAAGCCAAAAGATGGGCATCCAACACGTTCTCCTGTGTGTGGACATGGGAATACATGGAGTTGAAGTTGGCCATCCTCCTTCTGACACCTTTGGGCTGTCAAGTGATGAACGTGGCAGAAACAGCAGACAGAGAAAAATATAGTGTTATTCTCACAACAAAAACTGGAGGGGCTTTGAGATGTCTGTATTATTGTCATTTGTGATGGAAGTCAAATGCTAAAAGGAAAACTGTACTGGCATCACAACAGGTTTATTTAATGCAAACAACCTTCTGGAGACACCGGTTTTATTCAGCTTATTTTTGAACCCACTACTTCAGAAGCAGAGGGGCGTTTCCAGGCAGTGCCCATTTCTGCAGGAGATTTTCCCCGACTTATTCCAACTTGTCCAAGCTGCTTGGACTTGAATGGGACACCCCAAAACGTGAATGCTGTGGAAGTGATGCACTGAGTTTTCTCTCTTTACATCTCCTACAGCCTGCAAAGAAACACCTGGACAGAACTGACAGGACACTACACGGTTCCAACTCTACCTACAAAACTCCTGTTGTAATTGCTAACATCTTTCACGCTGTATAATCGATTAATAATGGAACATCTTAAAATTAGCAGTCTCTGCAGTCTCTACAAGACAAATATACATCCTGTTCCAATTTACTCATTGATCTTTAATAGCCCTTTAAGTGTCACATAAACCAGCTAAAACCTAAAATTAAATTTTGTCGGTATCAATAGCAGTAAGCCTGACAAATTCATCAAGCAGATGCTCAGGTCTTTTAAACTTTTCTACAGGAAAATAGCAGTGTTAAGTTCTGGGTTAACTTGTTTTAGCATCATTTGGGGCAGAGAAAACTTTAATATCTTAAAACTGGCAAGCAAACCTTGAAATACAACAGCGTTGCCTGCTAAATAACACCACCAAAAATGAAGGCTGAGCAGTGGGCAGAGGGTACGTGTAATTATCTCACAAATATACATGCACGTGGCTTCAACATCACTAAAGCTACATTTCACTAAGCAGCCTAATTAAAAGTAAATGAGTGATCAGCAAGTAGCGATATGCATTCTGCTCATAATGACTCACGTTTATTCCCAAAACGCAGATAATACAGTTACAGGAATGCAAAATAATAAAATACTTTGAATGCAAAGACCTCTTGAAAACTGTGTGTGCATACACACGCTTTAGACACTAATCCTGCAGTTCAAATCGAGAATAAGAGCTTGTCAGATTAAAAAATAAATAAATGTGCAAGCCCCATGCCCAAATTGTTGAAGTCTCAAGAAGTGGCAGCCACTGAAGAAACTCTCCAGTGAGCCAAGAGAAATGATGGCCTGGAGAAAATAGTGAAGAACATGGTGAAGAACTTCCTTTACTCAAGAGAGCATGGGACCCTTTTCATGAAGAGGTATTTGGGTGGAAGCCTGACCCTTCCAGCCTGGCCCTCCCTCCCCAGGGCTCTGTATCGAAATAACCTCGGTGGCACTGAACGGTTTGCCTCATTTTTACCTGGGGGAAAAAAAGCAGTAATATATTAAAGCAAGAAAAAAAAACCCTCGTTTAATAATTTTGTATGTGAACACACGCACAGCCAAAACCAGAGTGACATCCGAGCCCTCCTGCACATGTAATGAAGACTTTTTATACATGGAGTTTTATTTTTTTTTTCAGTTTGGTTGCTAAATGAGAACATTCTCGTGCTTCCAGAATACAAAGATATAGTGCAATGTTTCAACTCAAACATCTCTGTGTACTTCTAAGCCTTGAAGCTACCACCTTAGCAAAGGTCCCCTGACTTGGTGGCCGTTCCCTTCCTAGACTTGATTTCACTTAGGAGTTTATAAAGATGAATTTTTTCCCCCAAGAGGACGGCCAAGCATTAGAAGAAGTGGCCCCATCTCTTCTCCTGGAGGTTTTCAAGACCAGGCTGGAGACAGACCCCAGAGCACACCTTGTTGTGAGCAGAAGGTTGGACCAGAGACCTCCTGAGGTCCCTTCCACCCCAAATTATCTCATAGTCCTAAGGCTTGAGATTTTGCAGGGAGCTCTGAAAATCTACTTACTTGCTCACTTCCCTTTCCCAGACTGCTGCTTCTGAGAAAAACAGCGGGTAAGGTTTGGTTCTGTTTATTACTAAATAATAATAATAAAAGAACTAAAAAAGTTCAGCCTCAGTTTTTCTGGAGAACCTGCCTGATTAATCTCAGAGCACTTAACTGGCAAGAACCAGGGGTTGGGTTTTAATGCAGCTGACTCAGTCCTGTATCCATCTACCTAAACCTCCTCGCAGGAAGAGGCTGGGAAGGGGAAGCAGAAGACACACCGTATTTCACAGGGGATATTGTTGCCCTGGACCTTTCAAAAAATTGGTTTGCAACAGGGCTCCCTAAATTTGCAGTGGCTCGCCTGGGGGCAAGGAAACGGCAGCCTAAGTAGCCTTTTAAAATCAGTTTTGCCAGAGAAATCATTGTATCATCCTGGGGACATCTGCAATATTGTATATATTAGTGAAAATTCTTAAGCAGAAAAATATTTCAGTTGCAACCATGAAAAATGTAGAAGCTGCTACATTTTTTAATTTTTTTTAAAAAGCAGCGTTTCTGGGGAGCGCAGAAGTCTGAAGGATGTCAGGTGATGACTCTCCCTGGGCTGATGTTCCCCTTCTCCAGCCTGCTGTCTGCCCCACACTCCTACCAGAGGTTACCATCCCACAGCAGGAGCAAAATTCCCTTTTCAGCACGCTGGCTGTAGAAGGAACAGCCTCCAGCAATAGGAGACAGCACCTTAAAAGTCCAGGAGGACAACATTGCAGGACAAATGATGACATTAAGACGGTTGGGGAAGCTTCTCATCCCCCTGTAGATCCCTGAACCAGAAGGACTACCTATCTCCCCAACCTGAATGCCCAAGGGGAGCACTGAAGACTAGATGTAGCTACGTTTTTGAGGGCTCCAGGTCAAAAGAAGAGGTAGCAAGCTTTAGGGTGGTACAAGCAGCTTTTGTCCAACAGCTCATTGCCACGCTGCTGCCGAAACTACACGCTAATTTAACACATTTACAATAAAGTGGAACCGATTCTCATTCTCCTTCCAGCAGAGGAGATGATTGGAAGAAGGAACCACCAGTTGTAGCCCAGGGTGGTCATCCCTGAAGAACCAACGTTACGAAGTACAGCATCAGCCTCAACTTAGAATCTCAAAATCACAGAATTGTCCATGCTGGAAGGGACCTTTAAGATCATCTAGTCCAACCACCAACCTAACTCTGATAAAACCCATCACTAAACCATGTCAACCCATCTTTTAAATCCCTCCAGGGATGGTGCCTCAACCACTGCCCTGGGCAGCCCATTCCAAGGCTTAATAACCCTTTCTGGGTCAAAATGTTTCCTAATCTCCAATCTGATCCTCCCCTGGTGCAACTTGAGGCCGTTTCCTCTTGTTCCATGGCCTGTTCCTTGGGAGAAGAGACCGACCCCCCCGGCCACCCCCTCCTTTCAGGGAGTTGGAGAGAGCCAGAAGGTCTCCCCTCAGCCTCCTCTTCTCCAGGCTGGACACCCCGGTATCCTGCTCAGTAAAACTGGAAGTCTATGGAGTGATCATGCCCTACCATAGGATTTCAGATGAGACCAGACACACTCCTATGCCAAGAACCACAGGAAAGCATTCTCATGCACAATTCGTGACACAAATGGATTAGTAGTGAAGTCTTAACGCAGACTGAGGCTTCCAGCCAGGAAAGAGCTCAAAAAAACCCTGACTTTCTCAACAATTCCACTGTCTACCTAAAACCCATCCGCTGCATTAGAAAGAACTTGAGTCCCAAGCAGCAAGCCCACAAACTTCAATATTTTATCACACACACAAGAAATCCACAAAACTCTTCTATTATGACAGAAAAACACCATCTTTTCCAAGATGAGAAATGCTAAATGCTATTGTTCCCCTTTCAATAGCTTGTCAGAAAAACTGAGGGAACACAATCCGGGGACTATAACCAACCACTTTGGAGTTTATATTCTCACCAAGGAAACGAGAAACCTGAATTCCCAGCTCTATATTAGGTTCAGAGTCACCTCTGTGAAGTATTTTACAAAATTTACTCCAAAATGAAATTAAAAAAAAAAAAAAAGAAGACGACAACAATTAGTTAAGACTAAGATCAAATGAGAAAAAAAAATATAATTGCGCTCAACAGGATGGACTGATGTGAATCACCAATTTTAATCACGATTTAGATCAGTCAGCAGGAAACCTTGATTTAATCTATTTTGACCTTATTTTGTAGCCAGGCGTTACTCAAAAGCTCTGTCCTCCCTGACTGTTAAAACATCTCCATTTGCAACCACATTAGTGACGGTGTTAACTTTACTACTGCTTCCTGCAGGGGAGGCTATTACACATTTATGCATATTGTTTTACAGTAATAGCAGAGCTTCATAAAAATACAAAGATTAGGTGTGTAAAAAAATAAAAAAAAGGGGTATTAAGGATGGTTATTACATCATGCCTTTCTTAAACATTATGTCCTCAAGTCGTTTCAAGCTGCAAACGGAAACTAGAATTCAGTTACGTTCACAAAGTTTAAAACTCTTCAAGTGAAAGAAGCGTAACTTTCAGAAAAAAAAAGAAAAAGAAATTTAACAGCTATTACAAATTTAAAGATGACTTACTGAAGCACCGCCACGCAATGTTAATAAGACTGATTTTCTGGCCAAAAGCAACTAAACTTTCAGAAATGCAAACACCGTCAAAGAAATCAGGGCAAGTCAGTGGAAGTGCTCACTGACAGCAGAAGTGGTCCTCTCCAAAACACTCCTTCTCCTGCTTCTTCCCACACTTGCCTGACACCTTAGGATGCTAATTCAAAATTTTAACCCTACAGGAGCTGGCACAAAGGTGCTCAACTGCCTGCTCAGAAGCCAGGAGGAAGAGGAGGGTATTTTTCAGTAATGGTGAGCGGTCAGAGCTGCACTGGACAAGGCGAATGGTTGAGGAGAAGCTGAGTCAACCTCAAGGCTTGACATTTTTGGAAGGAGGAACGTATCATCCTCCTGCTGATCTGGTTCTGCTGCCCCACATTATCCCCCACACGGGCTCCAGTCTCTGCTGGATCTTGCCATTAACTGATAGAACTGGTTACCCTGCAGGGAGCTTTTCACGCTTTTCCCAGCTCACGAGGTGCAACCACCTACAGCAGGAGCTCAAGGAGCATCTAGGCCAAAGCAGAAGGAGCAGAATCTCCCTTTTTGGGCAGCTAGGAGGGGTTGTCTATCCTCTCTCAACCCATAATTAAAATCTGCTTGGAATTTAAATCAAGCCATAGCGATCAAAATCAGGGATACTATGTCCCTTTCTCTCCCATCCCACCATCCACCAAACATGACCACCCTCCTTCCCACGCAGGAGCTTTGGTACTTCTCTTATTATTCACAGTTAGTAAAAAAAAACACTAAAAACAACCCCAAAACACCACAAATGCTCATAATTTCCCATTAGTTTTGTCTCTTTACTGTCCTGGGAAGTGCCTGTAGCAACCTGACTGGTGTATCCTATCACAGGACAAAATAAAGAACCAGCAGGAACTCAGCACTTCTGGGAATTACAGGAGGGTATTTAGTTCAACACAAAAGTCTGACCCCAAAACTCAAGTTTTTGGAATCAGAAGATCTCATTCTCACTTACATTTTATCCAAGCATTATAATGGCTGAATAAACAAAAAAACCCACCCATTTTCTTTTAACTACCAAAGGAGCTTTTCAGTCAAAAAAAAATAAATCTTTTCTTCTCAATAGACATGAAAATAGTCGTATTTGGAAAAAATATCAATGTATCAGCATTCACTCCACCACAAAGACTAAGCAGCTTAATGCCTGAGAGGGTAATGTTCACAAAGCCTGAGCTCATCTCAAGTTTGAGATGTTTTCCTTCTGATTTATGGCAAGAACAATCTTCTAACGCGTTGGGACTCAAAGCAATCACATGAGCGTGCTTCAAAGTAAAACGAAACCCTAACACAGGTTATTAATCCCAAATCTCAAACCAGTTTAATATATATTCAAAAATATATATTTTTTTTTTTTAAATGGTAAGCTTCTACAAAAGTGAAACAGCATTTTTTGGTAATTTAGTTTCACTTTCTGGACTCATTTACTTACTAAAGCTCAGAGCTCCTGCCTGAAGCACTTTCCTGTCAAATTCAAAACGTTGCATATTTATATTCTTTATTTTTTGAGGTTTATATCCCTAGCATTAAAGCCTGGCTGAATTTTTTTGAACATAACATTTTAGGAGCTTTCCTGACTGAAGGATGAGTTTCTGTGCATTCCTTCCTAAGAGTCAGCGCAAGATTTTCCGACGGGGAAGGGATGGGGAAGAGAGGAAGGGGCTGCCCTGCTTCCCACCCCCATTTTCAAACCCAGACTGGTCCCAGGCCCCTCGTCTGCCGAGACATCGCTGCTGCCACCCCTCTGCCACTCAACTCATCCCACAGGTGGATCAAAGCTTCCCCAGCCCCTTTTCTGCTCTTCTCACCCCTTAACCTGAAATAAAGAAGCCAAAATAGGACAAAGAACTCATCCTAGCTTTTCTTCAAAAAGAGCAAAATGCCGAGGGGAAAAGAAAAACCACAAAAAAACCCTCTTCCTTTCTCACTAAAATATCAAGACCAACATGTAATAAAAGCCTTACGCGTTGGAACAGCATCCATAAAGTGAAAAACAAAGCCTGCCTGACCTCCATACCCCACACTGACTTTTTATTGCTCTCTGCAGCACGGGGGGGGGGGGGGGGGGGGGGGGGGGGGGGGGGGGGGGGGGGGGGGGGGGGGGGGGGGGGGGGGGGGGGGG
>JAOQGM010000004.1:33029785-33045291 GCA_027564225.1 Gallinago stenura | reverse complement strand
CCTGGGCCAGGCTCTCACCACCCTCCCACCAAACAAGTTCTTCCCCACATCTCAGCTCCATCTCCCCTCTTGCAGCAAATTCCTTGAAGCTCCACCTTGTTGATCAAATTCATACCTTCTTTCACTGATAAATCAAGGCAGATTAGCAAAAGCAGGGGATGGTGACAAAAAAAGCACACAGGGGCTGGGGGAAAGAGAAGCTGCAGTATGGTGTATATGAATTACACTATTTAATTTAATGGAAACAGTAAGAAATTGCAAACCCCTGCATTGATTCTTGTGCGTAGCTTGACAGCTAATTATTTCTTAACAACAAAGATATAAATAAACTAGACAGGCCTTGGCTTCCTCAGAAGCTCTTCTCAGTGCTTCCAGCTAGAAGAAACCTCACCCCACTGTGCGTGACCATGGCTGTTAAAATATTGTGTCTCCCCTTCCTTGCATCTCATAGAATCATAGAATTGTCTGGGTTGAAAGGGACCTTTAAGATCATCTAGTCCAACCATCAACCTAACCATCACTAAACCATGTCACTAAGCTCTCTATCAACCCATCTTTGGAATCCTTCCAGGGATGGTGCTTCAACCACTGCCCTGGGCAGCCCATTCCAAGGCTTAATAACCCTTTCTGTGTAAAAATTGTTCCTAATATCCAACCTGAACCTCCCCTGGTACAACTTGAGGCCGTTTCCTCTTGTCCCATGGCCTGGTCCTTGGGAGAAGAGACCGACCCCCCCTGGCTACAACCTCCTTTCAGGGAGTTGGAGAGGTCAAGGAGGTCTCCCCTCAGCCTCCTTTTCTCATGTTTCCACTTCAGACCCCCTCTCTCTGGACTACCATGAGCTTTGGTGGGGAGTTAACCCAGAACATACAGGTTTTTTGAGTTATTCCCAGGAGCTGACTGGGAGAGAGAGCAGCAAAGTTCTCTCCACGATGGGTGTCAGACTCGTCACACAGCTTTTGTAAGCCCCAAAGCCTGGGCTGCTGCCTACTGCAGTTGGCAAGTCAAACAACTTACATCAGTGAGGATTTTTTTTCTGCCTGTATAGCCACAAAGTTCACGGTGGGACTCCAACCCCCACTGTCTGTGAATCACTCTGGTGTGATTTTGGGGAAGAAGGAAGAGGAAGAACATCCTATGAATCAGACGGAGAGGGTGTATGCAGCACGTACTGCCAACTGCATAGAAACAGCAACCTGCTGTTGGGCTAAGACTGGGTAGAATCCATGTCTGCTGTCACAATATCAAAATAAAAATAATAGAAAAAATTTCACCATAGAACCATAGGAAATGGTTCTCACTGACCATTCCTGAGGGCTGGAGGAAACAGAAATGAGCTAGTTTTGTTTTTATCTCTTGGAAGCATTGCCTTTCACTCCTGAATGATGAGAATTACATATATCTGAACTCCAAAGGTAGTTGGAGTAGGGATTTTTGCTGATGCCTACCTCTACAGGCCATTTCTGGTTTAGAACAGCATCAGGTGGTCAGAAATCGCTGCTGAAAGACATTACAGAGAGTGAAATAAAATCCAGCAATCCAAAAAACCCCAAGCAGTACATTTATGACGCGGAATATCCTCTCCCGCTCAACTCGTGGTTAAATACACCAAGAATTCAAACGCAAATGTTTTTCAGAAAGTCAATATACACTTCTTTTTCTCTTATCAAGGGAGAGGAATAAGATTTATGCTGACATTTGCAAAAATAGACCCGGCAATGATCGCTTTGTAGAAAAAATGATGCAAACCATTAATGGAGCTGCCAAGACCAAGGAAGTACAATGTGACCCAATCATCATGGAAGATAAAGGTAAATTCCCCAAGTACCACAGAGGAAAGGGTATTTAATAACGGGCTCTCGTTTACTACGTTGTACCCTTGGGTTTATCATTACATTTAATTTACTTATTAAATATTTATTTGGGAAAACTCTAGCATATACCTAGCTCGTGGGACTTCAGAAGACTCACTGCACACAGGCTGGATACTGAAGAAAGGGTTTTTCCTTTCATCTCTAAGCAGGAGAAGATGTTTCCTCAACTTTCACTTCCAGATCTTTAAGTTCACACTTCTGATTTGTGATTTGTGGTGGCATTTTCTGTCCCCACTGTTCAATACTTGAACATCAGTACCAATATTCTGTATCCATTGCAGTAAAACAGTCATTAATTCCCTGAAAGCTGCCATGTCCTGCCTGTCCCAACACTTTGCCAGCAGAGAGGGCCTCTCAGGAGGCAGAACTTCCCTCAATACTCAACTATTCTCTTGAAACACGAAAGCACACGGTTCCCTTTTTTGGTCCCCCTTGACTTTTTGGTGATGCTCATTTCTATTTGCCATAACACAAAGAAGAGAAACTCTGTTATGCGATGTAAAATCTTGGGGAAAGCAGAAAATCTTGGCATTCTCACAAGATAGATACAATTTTACAAAACGTTCAACCTGAAAAAAAAAATTTGTAGAGGAAAATCTAGGTTTTAGACGTGCAGAGCTTTGGATGTTCCTTTTGTGTAGGAGGGCAAAGAAAACTATGGGAAAAGCTGTTCCAAACATTCATCTTTTGTGTTCATTAACATACGTAAAATGAGGGAAAAATACATATATCAAAAGGAGAAGTAAAATAGATATTAATCTGTTTTGAAAACATACCTTCCCCTTTTTTATGTGCCTTGCCACAACCTTGTCCAACCCTCCCTCAGCTCCAAAGGCCTCTCTGCCAAAGAGTTGGGCTGTAGTATAGAAAGCAAATCTTTGCTCAGCTGCACGTAGTGCTTTATAATAATGTCCCGAACCCAGAGACCTGTATAACCCAGTGGAATTCATTTCTAGGGGTGACAGCCACCTCCTGGGACTCGTACGATTCGGTTAACATTTTGGAAATAAAACCTACACCCAAGGCAGAGGGTACCAGAGCCACAATCTGGAAAAGCAGCAAACTTCATCCGGCCAAAGAGCACCATCAGACCATGTCTGTCTCTTCCGACACAGGTAACGTTTGGTTTTTTTTCCATGTTTACCTTTCTGCCACGTTTTTATCCTTCTAAACTGTGCATTTCACTGTGTTGTATGGTGAAAATGAAGAAAGTGCTTGGGCTGCCTGGCTGGCACTTAGAATTTTGCTGAAGAATCTCAGACAGCTCTGCACCGACACCTTTTCCGTACAACGCTGTCATAAATGGTATAAAATAAATAGTCAGTGACAAAGTCTGCTGGTACTAACTTCAGACAGCAGAAGGAAAACACCAATTGTGAAAAACTCCAGAAGTACCTCATCATCAATAAAACAAAATAAAGCAAGAAAAAATTCATAGTGGAAGTAATTTTTGCTGAGGATAGCTTCTTCTATGCTTTTTCCAGGAGGAGGAGACTTCTTATCCCTTTAACTTTTCTATGCAAAGTATTATCATGTTAAAACTGTTTCTTTTTTCCCCCATATTATCTGTTGTCAGACAGCACAACTTCTCGTACAGTGGTTTTGGAAAATTCTGTCCACGAAGAGGAGGAATGCTATTCAGGAGCTATATTAACATCGGAAAACTTTCAGCGGGATTTATTTTTCATGGAGAGGATTCTCATGGAGAACATTTTTCAACCCAAACTCGCAGCTTACCGGCAGTTCCCTGTCCTTAGAGGTTGGTTTGTTATCGGTACCCTGTTTCCAGCACAAGCCTTTGCTTGATATTGAAAGTCATGGAGTTATGTCCCTCACCAAATGTCTTCAAAACCAACAAGACCTATAAGAAATAGACAAAAGAAAGGAGAGTTTGAGACATCAACATGAATTTTGCAGTTTTACCCTCACTTTAACCGACATCCCTACCAGATGTCGCTTGGTGGAAGACTTGAATGAAAGAGTTCTGAGTTGGCCCACCTCTCCTTCAGAGGAAACTGAGATTTACTCAAAATAGGAGTCAAAATTCCTTCCCAACCATTAAGATACAGATTAATACTGCTACTTCCAACCATTATTTTTTTTTTTTTTGCATTGGAATGCCTTTTTACCATTTTATTTATTTTTGTAAGGAGACTGATAGAAGTTTTAGCCTGATAGATGTTCAGTGTCTAACATAAAGTACATTCACTGCAAGAGCCATTTCCTGGACCCAAGTTGCTAAGTAATATTTTACCTTTTACAGGAGTTGCAAATTGGCCAGGAGGGCTTCTGGTCTGACAATCTGGCAATTAGAGTGTTCTTATTTTGTTAACAGTGATCTGAGACCAATTTATGTGTTGCACATTACGTAAAATAGAGGTGTGAGTAAACAAAACAAAAAAAAGCTTAGCAAATACAGTCTAAAAATACTCTCCGCACTTAATTTTGCCAGACAATGAACAACTTACTAAGCATCATGTAACTTAGCTATGGTGTTCCAGCATCAATCCTTAAGTGTGGCTCTTTAAAATCTGGCACCTAACTTGAAATAATTCCCTCTTTAAACAGAATTTTAAATATGAGAGATTAGAAACATTCCTGGTGGGGGGTGGATATAAATTCCTAACTTGCTGCTGAGGAGCTAAATCCACTCATTAAACACCTGGAGTTTAACTGGCTACGGACTGCAACATCACAGCCATTTTTTTATGATGTCCCTATCAACATTTTAGCCACAGTTTTAAAGTTAGGATGTCTTAATTCCTCAAATCATCTTTTTTTTTTTTTCTGCAAGGGCAAGTTTTTCTTCTGATATGAATGCCTGGAGTTTCCCCAAGTGAAACATTATTCCTCAGACTTTACCGTATTTGTGTATTTTAGACCCCGAGGTTACATCAGACACAGCAGCAGCCGTGAAAGGAGCTAAACAGAAAGAGCAGGGCAAGGAAAAGAAGGACAAGGAAGAGCAGAAGGAACGATTCATTAACCCATCAATTCTGTCAGACATAAATAAAAACCTAGAAGAAGTTGTACTGCCCAGACTGGAACGACTCTGGTCCTATATTTGTGATTTAACGAACGGTCACAGCGTGAGCAGTATGGCCTGGAGCAAAGTAAACCCCGTGAGTTAAAAAAAAATAAATAAAAAATCACTGCTTCTAAGCTGTTTGAAAAAAATGGTATAAACTCCTGATTTTGATGTTCTTTGTCGGGAAGGATCTCAGAGAGATGGATCCATCCCTACAGTCAGGCATCCCTCTCTCTGCATTTTGTCCTTCCACATAACAGTATTGGTATGTTATTCTACAGCTGCGCTAGGCTTTTCCTACAGATGGGTCACAACAGCTTTAATTGGTCCATAAAACATCATTTTACCATTAATTGAACAACAATATTAAGATAATAGACTTGGTGCGCGACAGAATTAGAAGCTGAACTTAAAACTCCTACTACTAAGCTTTAATACCATTGATGGAAGTTATTAATGGTAGCTTAGATACCATTTAGTTTCTAGTTTTAGGAACCATAGTTTCTAACAGTCATCTCCCAAGAAAGTGGCATTCATCAAACTTTAAGGATAAGATAACAACAGGCACAGATTTTGGTGCAAGTTCATTTAATTCAGTTTCAGGGGAGGTGAGAACAACTCAGAAGTATCCACTTGCAGAGTAATACAAGGCTCAATTTTTCCAACAGAGCTCTCTTATGGCCACTGAAAAATCATGAATGGAAGGAAGGTACAAAGCAGGTGAGGATGAGAAACACAAAAGATTGCCCCAGGGGAAAAAAAAAAAAAAAAGAGAGAAAATAAAGACCATTTCAGTTAGTGCATCCCCAAATATTGTAAGGTTGGACACGTTCAGTGTCCACATTTGGACTTCAGTTGTAGAGTTATAGGGCAAACAAACACCTATTTTTAAAGTTTCACAGACAAGTTGTTTCATACAGGAAGAAAAAATTAATGGAGCTGAAGACTAAAATTTTTCTGCTATTTCTCCCTTCTGCTTGTGGAAAGGAATGAATGGAATTCATTGGACCCCACCAGAGAGAGCTAAAAGCGAGGAGTTTGAGGCAGTAGAAGTATTATTATGTATTTCACTGAATGCTGCACATTAAAATATGGTTATAAAAATGTACATTCATCTCTGGAAAGGGTCATATTTTTTGATGCCCAGGGCAGAGAGATTATAAACCCAACTGATAGCGACCATGAATGCACTTCTCCTTGAACCAGTATTCTAGAAATTCTGAAACTCTGTTCTTCTTGTGTGTTACTGTACTTGCATATGACACCAGCATTATTTTTCCAGACTTTACACTGAGTCACTGTTAACAGACAACTACCTGTTAGAAATATACAACTGAACTGCAAGTTAAACTGAGATATTTCTCTTAATCTCTGTTTTTAGGATCTTTTAGCTGTTGGTTACGGAGCATTCAATTTTAAAGACCAGAAGAAAGGCCTGGCTTGCTGCTGGTCATTGAAGAACCCCATGGTAACAAACAGCCAGTTTGGTTGTTTTTTTTTTCCTTCAATACGTTTTTCTGCTTTATTTATTTCCCTCTTCCTGTTTCAAAAAACAAGAGCTAGCCAGTGAGGCTGGATTTGCTAGCCCAAACCACGCATTTCTGGAAAACTGTTTCCAACTACAGTAAAGGTTACAGCCAAGGCTGTAAATCTGTTTTTTTATTACCATGGAGAAACCCACTTGCATAGAAATCACTTTTTAGACTGGAAAAGTCTCAAGCACAGCAAATGTGAAAATAAATCATTTACCTTTTACTATCCAAAAATCTATAGACCATTTGTTCAATACTTCCACACTCTCATTACAGAGAGCATCGGTATTTTAAATTTAAGGATTATCCTTTCCAAAACGTTTTCTGTTGTATCATTAAATTCTGCTAGGCTGAAGATCACAAATAATAAGTATATTATTAAACAGAATTATCTAATCTAACATCTCATAATACTGTCAAAAAGACAGTAGGTTTCATAGATGTAACATTTACATCTTTACAAATGCATCTGAAAAGTGAACCTTTTTAAACTAACCACATTTTAAAATATCTTGGAGATCTTGGTTACAAAGCAACACAGTAAAAATCACCTGCTTGCTGTCAAATTACACAATTTCAGTTTTATTTGTTCCACAAACTTCCCTTGCCCAAAATTGTGTATTAGACTAATTTAAATCATGCAGAGTTGAGTCTTTGACATATCATGTCAACAAGAAAATGCTCGTGATTTCCTGATTCACCACAGTCCTCAAGTCCCTAACAGTAAGAAATAAGATCTGCCCATGCTCACCAAAATAAAGTTCTTTGCAAACTAACTCTGCTCTTTCCCATTTCAAGAGCTTGGTGCAATGATTTTAAAGATTTAATCTTAGAAAAGAGCTGAATCAGTTCTTTGGTTGCACAGAGAAATGAAAACTGAGGTTTACAAACTACCTGAAGTACATCAGATTGCATTTTATCTTCAGCTAAATGTCTGTAATTGGATATAAATGGAAATACACTTGCCTTCACATTACAAGATAGAAAACATCTTTCTGGAGAAATTCTCCAAAATGCCCAGTTTGTTTAAAAAACCAAAACACAAAACCCTATAAATCCACAAAATCCTCCCACTCTACTCACAAAGCTGAATCTTAGGGAACTTGATTTTTAGGTGTTTGGTTTGGAGTAGGCCCATCTAACTTATTTTACAGTGTCATATTTCTGCATAGCCTTTATTTTTTCCTAATTTTACCAGTTGTAGCAAGAAATAAACTGAACTATTAAGAAGACAGTACCTAATTTCTGTCTAGAAGTGGCCGCTACGGTCATCAGCACTTGAATTTTTCAGCAGAGCCTGGTAATTCCATATCCAGTGTTGAGAAGAACGAGGTAAATCAAGAAGCTAACTTCAAATAATTCTCTATTTTTCTACTGGTCAGTGGCCAGAGCGTATTTTCCGATGCGAGCACAGCGTCACTGCTTTGGATTTCTCTACGGCGAGCCCCAATCTTTTAGCAGTTGGAATGTACAACGGTTCTGTGGCAATTTATGATGTACAGAGTCGTAACGACGCTGCGCTTTTGGACAGCAGGTAAGGCCATGACTCCCCACCTCCTCCCACCTCGCTCACATCTCACCAAATTAAAAATAAAAGAACATTCATGACCAAGAAGCTGAGGGAAGAGGGAAAGTCTTGATAAGCGACTGCTCAGGGATGTTGCACAATTTTCTCATTTCCAGTATCCTCCAGTTCTGACTGGAAATGCCCACATGAACACTAGATACTCTCAAATACTAGATGTTTCCCAAGCAAAACTGCAGACACAAAAATTTGTGGTAATGCATAAATGCCCTCAGACACTGCCATCATTCTCTAGTCTTATTTCTGCCGATAAATGCGTACATTGCTTTAACACCACTGGCCCTCACTTCAGGTAAGAAATTCTCTGCAATGTTGCTGTGCCTAGAAAGCAAGTTCCTCACATTGCAAAGCTGAAAAAATTAGTTCTATGCTCTGACTTTTTAAGAAAATGCAGCAAATTACCACCATGCACTGCTTTATACACTGTGTATTAAGTAATTAGGAGAATCTTGTCCCATATAATAAATCCTTATAGGAGACTACTGGTAACTTTCACTGTTTTCTCCCTGATTCTACTTACCCAAAAATGGAGAGAACATCAGAACAGGTGAGGGATAAACAGAATTTAGAAGAAAATGAGAGAGGGATGGATGATCAGGGAGATACTTGTCCTAAAGGACAGCTCCCTAGGTCTACAGCACTCTCCTCTAAGGCATAGACTGATTTCATGATTCACGTATCCATGAAAGGTGTGCCAGCACATAAATATCCAAAATTGTTCGATAAAAAAACATTTTCCTGCAGAAAACAGACAGTGTTCAGATTTCTTTTCTTTTTTTTTAAAGACAAGGTAAACAAAATTTCCATCATAAGAGCGGAGGTCCATTACAAAACAAAAGGTTAATTATTTTTTCAAATATATCGTCTTGTCTTTTGTTCATATATGATTTATCCTGTGCATCTTTTGTCCCAGTGAATCCACAAATAAACACACGGGTCCTATATGGCAACTGAGGTGGGTGGAACAGGACAGAGGTGCAACAGGAGAGGGCAAAGCAGAGAGATTGATCTGTATCTCAGCAGACGGCCGAATAACCTCGTGGTTTATACAGAAAAGACTAGATTGCACTGGTAAGCAGTTTCCTCTGCGGCTTTTCCAAAATTGGAGTTGCTTCATTTTATTTCAGGTGACAATTTTTTACACCATACACAAAACATTTAAGAGCTCTTGAATGTTCCAAAGAAGCGCGAGTTATTCATAGCGCTGTCACAAACCTGTCTGACAAAAACTCTTTGCTATTTCCACAGATCTGATGAAAATAAAGCGAACAGAAAGACAGGAGAAGAAATTACTGGGTGAGAAAGAATGGAAAAGCGAAGCTCTGATATCTCAACTGGCAGCTGGAATGTGCTTTGACTTCCATCCAAAGGTAGGCTCGGGAAGTCCATCCTGGCTAAAGCATTATCCAGGAGAACTGCGCAGGGGAGAGATCCTCAGCTGGAGCTACTTCAGTATGCACTAACCTGGGGCTTGGCACTGGTATTTAAAGCACATTTAGTTTTGAAACAAATCAATTCTTAGCTAGTAACAGTTTTACCCAAAATGGATGATTTGGGAAACCAAGCAATAATCCCTGCATGTGGACAGCTCTCCCTCAGCCGTGTTACTCTCATCTGCTTTGGGCCAGATCCTAGAGCAGCTTCCCTCTGTGAACTGGTTAAGTTGGTGAGAATTTGACCTGTCAGCCTCTCCCAAATGTAGGACTTCGATGGCTCTGCTTCTCCTCATCCAGCTGAGTATTTTGTCCTCAGAGCATTTGAAGAATTCACGCGTTTGCCCACGTGGATCACAGAAAGTCTGAGCTTTTCAGAAGTCAAAAGTTACAGCATTTACCTTACAGCTTACCTTTCTTTCAGGACACTAATTTTTATCTTGCTGGAACAGAAGAGGGTCTTATCCACAAGTGTTCTTGTTCATCCAGTGAGCAGTTTCTAAAGACATACAGAGGCCATAAGGTGAGTGAGACGTAGAAAAAGTACTGACAGCAGAAACTGTTCAAATTCACAAATGCAATAGTTTCTTCACTTATATTTACTAAATAAAACATCTGCAACAAAAGAAACCTGAATTTTTCTTATATTAGGAATGAATTCCCATAGTTAAAGCACCACAGTCTTTCAGGATTAGTTTCTAAACTGTAAGGATTATTTTTTTTTTTAAAGTAATTTATGAAAGCTTTTACCATAAACTGTTTTAAAGCTTTAGTTCTGGCTCTGTTTTAAGAAAATAATGGGTAATTTGATTTAACTGTTAACCACAGTGCAACAGTCTTACTTCTGAGAGAAAGGTGCCAGGACTTTAACGGAACTTTAACTCTGTTTTCTAAAGTCTCTGCTTCATTCAAGCAGCTGCCCTTTCTGCATCAGCTTCTCCTGACAACTGCTGAAGGGGCAGAAGCAGCTGAATGCTTTTTATTCTAAATTCTCTCCTGCCTTTATTGTCCTAATTTCCTAAATTCACTCCTGCTGCACCCAAATTCCCTTTGGATACACACAAGCCAATGCTAGTTTTGCTCTTAAGGTCAGAGGACAGGGATTTCCACGAAAGGTCACTACTAAAAGCCATCCTGAGAGGCTGTAGCTCTAGAACAACAGAAAGTTTGGGTTTTTTTTTTCTTTCTTCCCAAACACCAAGGGTCCTGTCTACAAAGTCGCTTGGAATCCCTTCAGCACAGACATGTTCCTGAGCTGCTCCGCGGATTGGAGCATCATTTTATGGCACCAGGATTCGCAGACGCCCACCTTAACTTTCAATTCCACCACCACTGTTGTCCACGACGTTACGTGGTCTCCGAAATCAGCCTTTGTATTTGCCGCAGCAAACGAAAGCAGAGTTGAAATTTGGGATCTGGGTGTCAGCATGTAAGTAATTACTTTTCTCAAAGAAGATTCTGAAACTTAATGGCACAAAGGCCAGGCATTATTGCCCCATCAGTATTGTTATCAGACCACCACAGCTCCGTGCCCTTTGCTTGCTCACTGATTGAAAGCACTGCATTTTGCAAAACTCATTCTGTAAAAGCAGATGGTCGTTACCAAAGAATTGCAATTACAAGAAAAGGAGCCGGGTGCCTTGTGGAACTGATAAAGGGTAAAACTGCCTTTTTTTTTCTTTTTGCTGCAGAAATCATAGATTCTACCGCTCCTATAGTTAAAAGGAAAAATAACACAACTGAGCTGCTACAAAAAAATCACTAAATTTAAGATGGCCAGAAGTTCAGATACCTCTCACTTTTTCCCCTTTACTGCTGTAAAGTAGGTGCACATCTCACACTAATGTGTGGCCGCCTGCTGCTGGGCTGCACCGTTTGGTGTCAACGACAGCATGAAGCCAGCGGTGGAGCAGGAGATCTGCCAAACCTTACAGTAGCAAAATACCAAATTATTCACATGATGACAATATGGATACACACCCACCCACCCCTCATATTAGGCAACAGGACAGATTTTAGGCAACTTAGGTAATAGCAGCTGGTAGTTGGTCAAGACCAAGTAAAACACTGCCTCACTTCTTAGTTTTTAAGTTAATGTAGAACATCATAAGTCAAACACGCAACATTTATCAGACCTAAGTTACTGCTAGACTTTACCCTCCAGCCAAATGCAATTTTACCTCTGTCACCGTGAATATTTGCCTCTGCTGGGTTGCAGCTTGAACCCCGTGACCTCATGCCGTGCCAGCCCAAGAGAGAAATTCCTGTCTGTCCTCTTTGCCACGAACACCGACTGCCTTCTGGTGGGAGACAGCAAAGGAGAAGTTGGTGTGTTTGAGCTGCAGAACCTGGCTGCTCCCAGCAGTGATAAGGTACGACGCGCTGGGAGAAATTAGTGGACCTCTGAGGTTCACTTCAAGGGCTTTCTGTTAAAATCTTAGCTAATAAATATTGAAATAAGCGGAACCAGATAGAATTTGATAACCAGGATAACACCTGAGGAGGTTCCTGCTCTTCTGAGTGCCATACTGCTAGAAATTTCAGGAACGGGTAAGTCAACAGGTAAGAAACTTGGAAGTTTTGCTTGCTCAGCGGTTCCCCACAGCTGGATTTGGGAGGGATGCTCAGGGCAAGGGCAGGAAGGTGGAGCCTCCTCTAAAATGCAGTCTGCAGGTACCTGTGATTGGCAGAATGCCCTCACCTGCTGAGAAGGCAGGAACCATGTGCCCTCTCCTGGCCACCAACAAGATGGTCTCACTTTGTGGGAACACCAAGTTCCTCTCCCATCGTCCCATGCATAGATCCCACGTAGCAGCACTGTAAAAGCTGACTGGTAGCAACTGGGAATCCCTTCTGTTCACTTTTGCATAAATCACTGCTAATTTATACCAAAGCCTGCTCCATGCTATGAAATCCTGGTGCCACACTGGGTCCTCCAGCCCCAGGTGGATCCTTCCTCCAGATACTATCTTCAGGGGGGCTGCAGCCCCCAACTGCACAGCTCCCTTAGTCCTTCCAGCTTTGAGCAAGTCCCTTGGGCTTACCAGATACAAGTTTGTAAAGTGGGACTGGTACTTTTTGAAATCCCTTCTGAGTTACGTGGTGCAAAACACTAAAGTTGGAGAGAATCTTACCTTCATTCCTCAAGTATGAAGGATTAATAAGTCACAATCGTCAGCATTGCATTTATAAAGTCTGGTAATCACTGGCCTCATTTGCTAAGTTCTCTAAACCACAAAGCAAAAAAGATCTTTCCCTTAAAAACTAAAAGCGAGGCCACTGTTGTTAAATGTAGAAAATAAAATCATTGCAAATCACCACGAAGCAGCCCAAGACCTTGGCAGCAGAGAAGTCCTACAGTTAATAAGAGTATAGGGATAACGTTTTGGGTACGTCACCAAACAGGACTGAAAATATCAGTGCTGAATTCCAGACTTTGGGCATGTGGCATAACTGGTCACTGAGTCACAGAGTCACTAGCCAGAGGGAGCCCTGCTTTGCCAGCATCACCCCTTTCCTTCACACACACACACCCCCCCTTTTCTGGTAACCCCAATTGTGAGCCCCCAGGCTCAGCACGACTGGGTCTGTGCTGCACCTAACACTAAAGAGAGAGAATTCAGGGGCAATCACATCTAAGCACAGCTACCACATGTGTATCATACTGAGAATTAATTTCCTTTCTAAACAGGATGTGTGTGTGTACGCTGCTAAGTACGATGCTACAAAGGCAACGCAAACAGACCTGCCGAAAAGCGCTATTTTCCAGGAGCACTGTTAGAGGTAAGCACAGTATTCACCCAATTCCAAAGACTGAGGTAACACAAACTACCTTAGCCTGCTTCCCGGGCGCTCACTGCACAAGCAGGTCTGTTCTCAGTTCATAAATAAGGAATTTGGGATCTCTGTATGTCTTGTACTGCAGTTACACTGTCATACAGCTCTTTTTGTCCCTCTTTTTTTACAGGTGACACAATTGGTCCCGCTGTAGCGATTTAACAGTAGAGAAACGATACCACTTCTCAGTTGGCAAAGAGCAAGAAAGCCTTACTGTAGGATTAACATGAACCTTTTGTTCTTTTCCAATCATTAAATTTCTCTTTGAAGCCATACCAGTTAGAAACTTCCTTCAAATGCTCTAAATTTTCCCCTGGAAGCCCCCCTCATTAGACAAACCATTAACACACAGATGGCCCTCCCTATAGTACAGATAAGGGAATGGAAAGGTCTCGGTCATGTTGTCTCCTTGGGTTTTTTCATCCTTGGTTTTTTCCTCCCAAGGTCTTTTCTCCTTGGGTTACTCAAAAAGTGGCAAAAATCACACCTTTCATAGGCCACTCCATAATACAACCCACAGTCCTTCCCAGATGGAATCTGTATCTTCCCTGTGAAATCACAGAGTGAAAGAAGGGACTTTTCATCAGAGCCACCTTGTCTGCCATCCCATAAACGCCACCGAGGGTAAAAGCTGAGATTTGAGGGGCATCAGATCTGGGAGCTGCAGATCATCCCGCACCAGGCAAAAGCAGAGATCAACTTTTCAACCCCTGACAAATGAGGATAACATCAAATCACCATTTAAATTCCCTCAGTCCCACACCAACGTTTTCCTGACGGCTCCTCACATGAGGCAGGAGTGTGCTCCTGGAGCAAGGATTGAATTCGGCAACTCTGGAAGTGCTGAGAGCCTGGCCCAGGTTGGCCAGAGAAGCTGTGGCTGCCCCATCCCTGGAGGGGTTCAAGGGCAGGTTGGAAGGGGCTTGGAGCAACCTGGGCTGGTGGGAGGTGTCCCTGCCCAGGGCAAGGGGTTGGATACAGATGATCTTTAAGGTCCCTTCCAACCCAAACCATTCCATGATTCTACGATCTGTGTTTTTTGAGGTCCACCACCTCCCCCAGCCCAGTCCAGCAGGGAGAGCACGGATCTGCTGGGAAGACTTGCTTGGAGCAGGCAGCGTTGGGCTGCCTAGGCTGTCTTTTTTGGGGGAGAGACCAGAAGAAACAAGAAAAAAAGCACCCAGCGAGCCACCAGCTGGACCTTCGAGGATTTTCAGACTGCTCACAGAAAATATGGAGCATCTCTAGAGGCGAGTAATTAAGAATAAGATGCAGACTCCAGCAGGGAGCAGGCAGCAGAGCGTTTCCAGAAAGCCTTCCGTAGCCAGACATCTATTTTATAGACACAGAGAACATCCAGGCCCTCGTTGGGCTGACAATAAACCCCCGACATTTAAACACATCACTGAAGTTAAAGATCATTTGTGATGCATTAACGTCCACTTCCCTCGGCATCAAATTAATCCTCAGACACCCATTAAGGTGAATCATGTGTTAATCATTATTACAAATCTGAACAGAATACACCATATATTTTCCATGGGTGGTCATGACTGTTTACTCACGGATGCTACTGGTTAAAAAAAAAGAGCTTTCTGTCAAGGCTGTAAGATGTCATAATTCACCCTGCACAGGGTGTAAACTCATTAACTGTGACATTATGCTGCTGGAAAACACCTGTGGTGCTAGGAAGTGCTAAAGCTCTCCAAAGGTCCTCATGTATTTTGTTCTTAAATATAGAATTTCTGACCTCGTAATTGACAAATTGTTTCCTTAAGGCATTTTATTGCAAGAAAACGTTTTAGAGAAGCTTACAGCATCTCCAGCCACCACCACCCACGGCAGCAAAACCAGCCTGCCCAGTCCTGGGACACGGAGCACCACTCTACGCTGCTTTAGTGAACCCACTTCTCTCTTTCAGGTATTACCAGAGAGAAAAGGACAGCCAGGACACTGACCTGTCCCTGTTCTGTGCTTCGTTTAGAGCCTCTCCCTCTCTTCTCTGTGTCTTTTTGGACAAGGGCCACGTCCACAGGTCTTGCTGCAGAGACCACTGAACCTGGCAGCTGAAGCAGAACTTCTTCCCTGCAGACAGGTACCTGCCAGGCAAATCATGGAATGGTTGGGGTTGGAAGGGACCTTCAAGCCCACCCAGTGCCACCCCCTGCCCTGGGCAGGGACACCTCCCACCAGCCCAGGTTGCTCCAAGCCCCCTCC
>JAOQGM010000004.1:32962958-32978469 GCA_027564225.1 Gallinago stenura | reverse complement strand
CCAGCAGAGGGGCTCCAGCCCTCCCAGCATCTCCAGGGTCTCCTCTGGCCCCGCTCCAACAGCTCCATGTCCTTCTGATGGTGGTGGCCCCAGAGCTGGAGGCAGCACTGGTTGGGGTGGTCTCCCCAGGGTGGAGCAGAGGAGCAGAATTTCCCTTATGTACAGAAAATGTCACCTCTTGCTCATCTCCCCAAAGCCCAGCCAGAAGTGGCTGTGGACACCCTCAGCCAGTGGAAGGAGGTGTAGCAGGTCCTTCACCACCACGCTGCAGCCCCAGCACAACCAGCACCTCCCCACCAGCAGCTCCAGAGACCCAACATCATGGTGCCCACCACCCAGGCCGTGGGCCACGGTAGCCCAGCTGTAGCAGGGGGTGACCAAAGGTTCTTGTCTGAGCCCATCACCTCTCACCAGCTGTCGATGGGGGATTTGGAGAACACTCAAAGCCATTTGGGGCGATGACCGCGACGCGACCCCGCTATGTACTAATTACTGCCGCTTGCTAATTGCAGCCTCTTCCCCACAGTGGCCTTTCCTCTAGCTCGTTACCATCAGGAACGCCCCAGGATTCGTTATCTCCGTGTGCCACCAGCTTCCCCAGCTTCTAGGAAGAGCAGGCTTCTTCAAGCACACATGGAAATCACGGTGGTGGCTAAAGGCAGGACCTAGACCTGGTTCCATCGATTTTCCCACGAGCAGAAGATGTGAAGCAGCCTGCTCCCAGCCTGAACAGCTGGCAAATTAGAAATTAAACCATACAACAGCTGGAGCAGGAGCTCCTGGCTGTCCCACAGCCTGCCCTGGCTGCTGGATGGACAGCCACCATTCCTGGTGACAAGGTGCCCTCTGCCAGCAGGACAACAGCTCGGTGTTATGCAGCCCTTTTGGGATATGCTCCATGTCCCCCCCATATTTCTGGGGCCCCCTTTTGCAGCAGGCAAAGCCCAGAAGGGGGCTTTGGGAAACCTCACTCACTGCTGCTGAGATGCGAAACAGCTCAGGAAAGCAAATAAAAAATAAATAAAAAGGAAAAAACCCATGGGGTTTCTGCCGTGCCAGACACTGGGCACCTGGGGGGTGCTGTAGGTGTGGGAACAGGGCTCCCCCCTGCCTTTCCTCTGCTCCATCCCCAGCACACAGGCTGCACAGGCTCCTCTGCCACACTGTTTTGGGACATTTACCCCCAAAACCACACCAGCGATGGCCAAGAGCCCTCCCAAGGCTGGGCTGGGCACCCCACCGGTGGGGACAGCATCCCCTGCCAGATGTGGGGGAAAAACTCCCCGCCAGATGTTTTCCCCAGGAAGCCAAAGCATCTCTGGGAGCAAACCCCAAGCAGAACGTGATCCATCAGCCCCATCCCAAGCCTCCCCCCAAAACCACGCAGCCCTTCCCTGCTCCGTGACTGCCTCGCTGCCTGCACAGGCACCTCTTTACAGGACATTTGCATCTAAAAAGACCTCAGCAGATGAGTAGCTTGGGCAGAGATTAATCTGCCACCAAAACTCTCCCAGGAGTCATCTTCTTCCCATCACCACCAACCATCACCGTAAATGGCGACCACGTGGACAAGGGGCTTTATCATCTCTGCAGCCCTGCTGAGAAAGCACCCGAGCTGTTGGACGTGGGAAAGGGCTTAGATGTATTTTTGTTCTTACAAGACCTTGTCCGAGGGTGACAAATGCCTCCAAGGGTGATGTCCCTCCCGTCCTGGCACGCCGGCACCGGCCGCTCCCCGGCATCATGATAAATTAATGGGGTTTATAGCTCATCGACTTACGTGGAATCAGTATCCTTTTCTTTCTTGCGTATACCAAAGGCCTTCCTGGTACGTTTTTTCAATCCTGAGGGGAGAAGGAAGACAAATAAGAACCTGGGTTTAACGTTATGTTTCAAGAGGTTCCTTGCCCCATCATAATTTGTAGTTCATAAATAAGGTGAAAAAAAGAAAAAGACCCAAACCCAAGAAACTACCTGCAGGACGTTGCAGGAAGCCTGCATGCTTGCTTGTGCCTTTTATTTGTTCACTTTTATTTGTTCACTTAACACCTATTAACTTGATCTCAGCACGTACGACTCCATATTTCACAGTTAATATTTTTAAGATTACTGGCTTAATTATACACTCCTTTGCCGTGCCCCACGCGGTGGGGAAACCCTTCTTTGGTGAGAAAAAAAAAAACAACCACCAAAACCAACCAGTTTAAACCAAGAGGCTGGTTATCTTTTGTTGTGGGGATTCTTGATCTGCACAGGGCTTAAAACCATGCCTGGTACCAAGGACGCTGGAGCTGGCTGGGAAGCTCAGGGAGCCCCACAAGCCATGAGCCCCACCAGGACAGTAGCCACCATCACACCACCTCTAAAAGAGAGGCTTTCTGTGAGTTTCTCCCTTTTTTCCAGCCTAAGGACTATCCAGACAAGGTGGGTTTTTTCCCAATAACCACTTCCCTCCTCTGCTCAAAGCAAGCAATTCGTGGTCAGGGATGAAGGAATCCCTTATGGGATCCCATAGACGCCTAGCCTATGGGATCCATAGGTCCCAGATGCCCAGCCTATGGGATCCATACGTCCCAGATGCCCAGCCTATGGGATCCATACGTCCCCAGCTGCTGGGGGCAGCACATCCAGCCGGGAGCGATGCTGAACCCTCATCCTGCAAATCCCAACATGGACAGATTTGGTTTTACTACATCTTGCCTTCCACCTTTCCTACAACTTCAAGGCTCCAGCGAGTTATTAATAACCAGGGAAGTTTTCCCTTGATCTCCCCCCCTCCCCTAGAATAACTTTGATATCAAAGCAGAACGGGGAGGGCTGAAGAAGCCCAGAAACGAGTTGTTGTTTAGTCTTATCTGCAAAAGCACCCGATTTGGCTAAATTTTGCGAGGAAGCCTTCTGCTCAGTTATATAATAGGGCCACCATCTGCTTAAAAAGGTAACGACTGAGAGGGGGAAAAGGGGATATTAAGGAAAGAAATGAAACAGAAATCAAAGCCTCCCTTGGAGACAGTTATCAAGAGATGGTGGAAGTGGGTCCAGAGAGATGTTCAAAGCACCCCATCGACGGTGGGGGGACAGAGCTGAGGGTGGTCCCCTCAGCTCTGGTCCTCAATGCTCCTTTCAGCAGGTTTTAGGAGCTGAAGTTGCCATAAAACCCAGTCCTGGCAAGAATCATCTTTATAAAAAAGAAAATAATAACAAGAAGAACTTTGTTCACAGAGGGAACGCTACGTGGGTTCACGGGTACCTCACGGGACACAACAGATTTACTGCTGGAAGAGAAAAGGTGACAGTAAGTGGGAGAGGAAGCAGAGAAGAGGCAGTGAGGTGGCACAAAGATGGGTATGGAAGAAGAAAATAGAGCAAATCCATGTGGGGGATCAAGGGATGGCCCAGAGCAGGGAGGAGCTGAAACCACCGCTAGGGTGATGGTCTCTAAAGCAGCAGCTAACATGGAAATCAAATCCCACCTCTGCCCATCAAAGAGCACTGCTGGGGACCTGATCCAAACCACTCTCCAGTGGGGAATTCTTCAGCAGTGGTTCAGTTTGTGCTCTTTTTTGGACACCGTAACGCCAAGAAGAGCTCCCACCACATCAGGCATGAACTGGAGAGAACACCAGCCATGGCAAGACCACCTGAAATCACATCAACGGCCACAAGACCAGCTTCATCCGTGGAGGCCAAACACAGGGCAAGATGCCGGCCCCTCCAAGGTACAACTTCACATGGTGCAAGTAGTCCTCAAGCCAAGTGGCTTCCAACGCTCTTACTCAAAGACTCAGAGTAACCACAAGCCAAGGCTGAACCAACCATTGTGTGCCAAGGATCCCAGTTCAAACAGCTCTCTGAACTGGGGGGCATTAGTCACCTCTTATTCACTATTATCCTTTTTTTTTTCCTTAATATACTAAAGAATTAGCACGTGAGAAACATGAATTAATATTTAACGCTATGGATCTTGCTGAACTGTCTTCTTAAAAACCACATCTCATCTTAAAAAACATCTCATCTTCTACACTGAAGACCTCGCACCTCTAGAAGAACCCTGTTCTCCCAATCCCAGTCCCTTGCCCTCCATCCCCAGATGGTGGGAGCAGATCCTGCTCCTGGACCCCCAAATACTGAGGGGGGGGGAGGCCCTGGAGGAAGAACTGCTCGCTTGGGAGGATGGGCCTCCTGGAAGCAACAAACCTCTCCAACAGCAGAGAAGTCAGTGAGAAAAAAAAATAATCTTTGTTTTAAATGCTCTTTTGTGATGACTAAAGAAAGGAAAAAAAGATTGAAATTAGTTCTACTTGGTCTGTGCATGAAGATAAACGTTATCTATTGCTGTGCCAGAGACTCAAGACCAAAGTACTTGTAGAGAAGGGGGGGTGACAAAGAAGAAAGGGGGGAAAAAAAAGGGGAAAATAAGAAATAATCACTATTAGGTTTGGGTTTTGGCTTTGTTTTGTTATGTGGATTTTTTTCCGTGCCTGGAATCGCTGAATTACCACGCTGGACCTTGAAATGTGGCCACCTGCTGCTGTGCCGTAGCCAAAGGACTTCGTATTCGGCGTTGGCTCGCTTCACCAAAGAAATAACAATCCTCCCTTCGCTCAGCAAAACCAAACCCAAGGCAAGACAGAACTCCTGGGCTCTCCCAGTCGTGCCCGGGGGCAAAACTCAAACGGTAAATTAATTAACGTGTAAGAAGGAAGGGTGTAACCACATCAAGCCCCGGCTAAATAACGCAAAAGAGCAGCGTCCCAAATGCTCCTTGTGGGTCAGCACAGAATTTTCCCCTGGTTTGATACAGCAACAACATGCACTGAGGACGTGTTTCATGTGAAAACGGGCCTGTTTGGTCCATTGCAACAACCAGACACTCCCAACTGCCATGGCCTTGGTAGCAGAAAAATCTCAGTAACTCCACTGTTTCGGTCCATGTTGTTCATTGTTTTGCCCACCTTATGGATAATTAAATTAGTATACATCTCCAGAACTTAAAAAATGCCTTACCTAAACCAACTCTTGGCATTAAAGCTCGTTAGCAGCCTTTCAGCAGGCTTAATAACGCAGCGAGGAACTGAGCCCCGAGACAGCTATTAATATTTTAACTGCCTTCATTTACAAGTCTAATTGCAGACCTTGCTCCGGAGAAGAGAGGATGGACCATCAGTGAGCAATTGATGGCACCTTTGGTGTCACAGCCCGAAGGGCTCCTTCTGCAACCCGGCCCAGGAGACCATGGCCAGGGGTGACAATGTGAGACCTTCAGGAGACAAGGTCTTCTGCTGCTCCCCACCACCTGCTGTGGTGTCCTCCGCAGGTACCAAGCTCCATCCACAAACCCATCACCACCAAAGGTCACCACAGGCAACTGACAACATACCATTGCCTCCCCCATTTCTTCCCTATTTTAAAATTCTGCATCTCTGCTACCTCTGTAGAACAAGTTTTGGTAAAGATTGACTTTTTAACCAGCAGCACTTGTATTTCCCAGCCTCACGCCAGGCTCCTGGTATTACAAACAGCTTTGTGCTTGCTCTGCTGCCGTCTCCTTCTATTCTCCCCCCCATTTGAAGGTATTTATTTCCAGCATGAGGGTCCCATCCTCTGTGCAAAGCGACATAAATAATGCATGCCAGGTCTTTTTACCAAATGTCTGTCTTCTCAGTCAATAAATTACCCTTCTTATCCCCTTGAGGAAATAATTTAAAGCCTTTCTCAAGTTGACTGGTTGTTCACTTTTCCCCTCAATTCTCAAGGTTTCCTTTTCCTAGCAGGGCTAAATTACCCTATTTTACACTTTCTGACAACACTCTCCAGCTCCCTGTCCCAGCAAGAGCCGTGGGTCACCACTGTCCCCCAGCATCTCCTATGGGTCTGCTGGGACCATCCCTATCAAGTGCTTTGCGCCACCAGCCAAGACGTCCCATCCTTCACGGCACAGGGACATCCTCCAGGACCATAGCTCCCAGGAAACACACAATGAAGACACTCCTACCAATTCAACAACAAAAAAAATTTTTAATTTCTTACAGCTCAGCTCCTCTTATATCAAAGAAAAAAAATAACCCAGAACTTTTTTCCAAAGAGAATCAGAAGCATTTAGGTTTGACATGACCTTTAAGATCATGGAGTCCAACCACAAACCCAACACTGCCAAGTCCACCACTAACCCACGTCCCAAAGTGCCACATCTACACCTCTGGTATCTTGAGGCCAGATCAGAGTACTTTCCATCAAATCAACTACAACCACCGCACATTCACTCTAGCAAAGTCCCACAGACACATATCACAATCTTCCACTTGCTTACAATGGTTTCTCCCCGTCAGAAAATGATAAAATAATAAAAAAAAAGGGGATGGTGGCCTCATTGCCACTCGTGTTGCTCTCCGCTGGAGCAGAACACTGGTGGCTTCTCGACCTGCAGCTTTGGAAAGGAGATCCTGGAAAACCAAAAAAAAAGGGAGCAACAACTGTTGTGGGTTTGTTTCTTTTTGTTGTGGAGTTTTGGAGGGTGGTGGGGATGGTGGGGGTGGTTTGGTTTGGTTTTTTAAATAAAAATAAGCACTGAGAAGTTTACTCCTGATCAGAAATTTCAGTTGGAAGGCACTGAAGGATGAAAAGCCTTTGAGAGCCTAAAACAAGATCACAAATAAGCCTGAATACAATGAAACACTGCAAGTTATTGCTCTGGGGTCATTTTCTCCTGCAGTAGGAATGGTCACTCCTGGCTTAAGGTCCCAGGCTGCTGAGCCTTGGAAATAATGCTTTTTTGAGATGTGGCACACAGCACTGCAGGGATCCAGCGATGGCGGTCTTGGCCACCACCACGGAAATCAAGAGTTTTGTGCTGAAAACAAGCCCCATCATCAAGCAGAGACATGCCAAAGGGGAGCAGAGAGGTGGCATCACACCTGGGCTCAGTCCTACTCAGCTGCTGTGCCCGACCCCAGCACCCAATGCATCTGGAGAGACCCCAGAGCTGGGACATGGTTGATGGGACACAAATCAGGGCAGATGAAAGCTGGAGGAGCAGGAGATGGGCACCTGCAGGAGCTTGGTCTGTTCAGCACAGCATCAAAAACCACATTGAAAGAGGCTGCGTTGGGGTCCAAGCACCTTCTCAAGGAATGGTGATGAAGGGATCTACACTCCAGCGTGCAGAGGTAATGCAGGATCCCGTGACCGATTCAGAAATCCAGTCACGTTTCCCACCATGAGGGTAATTAAAGTCTCTGGACAGGCTGGGGTGAACTCTACCTAAGGAGTTTTCAAATTGAGATTCGGCACCTTTCTAAAAATACGTATCCTGTTCCAGCTACTAGACGTGAAGAAGAACTTAGAAGAAGACCCAGTGGCCACCTCTGGGTTTGTGGCTGCTGACCCACATATCCTGCCAGGCTCTGCTCCATCCCTGGAGAGATCTGGTCTCCCAGGACCTTCACTTCTTTCCCCTTTCCTTTGGTCTCCACCTTGGAAGGAGAGGTGGAGGAAAACCTTTTCTAACCACCCAACCACTCACGGGGGCAGTCGGAGTCAGGAGTTCAAAGGGCTGGGGAATGGCACAGCTTATTTAAATATATTCCAGATTAAACCTGTGTCTGGGCATTAGAGTGGCCCCTTTGCTTTGCAGGCACAATTCAGCTCAGACAACCTGTCCCTGCAGTGCAGGGTGAGTCCCCAGCCCCTCACCTCCAGCCCCAGCCCCTCACCTCCAGCCCCAGCCCACTGGAAAACACCCTGAGCCACAGAAATACATTTATATTCCATATGAATACACATCCAGGCTCTCCCCACGGCAAGACCCAGCGCAACCATCAGCGTGGCTTTGGCTGGATGCAGACCTTTTTTCCCCCCCTCTCATCACAGGGATGCTCAGCCCCCAGGGATGCAAAGCCCGGGGACCAGGCCAAGCAGCCAGAGGTTGTCCTTAAAATAAAGGGCAGGATCAGCAGGACACATCCCAGCACACAGGGCATCAATTCATTTTCCCTCCGCAGTGGAGCTGAGCGTTTGAGGACTATCTGACATCAGAAGGATGCAAATCACTTCACCAACCTCAGCGAGGCAGCTGCAGGAATTGCTCACTGCCTGCTTTCCCTAGAAATTAGATTTTTTTAAATTTTTTTTTTTTTATTTTTAATACCAACTTTCAGAGACCCAGGGACGCGGGGACACAAACGTCTCCATCAATATTGTCAGCAAATTAAATCTGGACACAGTTGTGGCTTTCATTCAGGGCTGGCACACACACAAGAAAAAACAAACAAAAAAAAAAAAAACAAAAAAACAAACCACCACAACCCAGATGCATTTCTAAAGGTTGCTGTGCTATTTATGAAGTTGTCCAGGATGGGCTCTCCCTCCCCAGCAACACTCAGATGTCTATTTTTAGGGGGATTTGGGGTTTTTGGTTTATTGGGAACGGGAGGCGGCGGTGCTCCCAGACACCTGCCCTGGCACCAAGCAGCTATAGGGGGGCAATGGGCTTGATGGGGGGCAATGGGCTTGATGGTGGGGCAACTCCCTGCACACAGAGCATCCAGGAGACACCCACACACGTTATATCCCCCCATGCTGGTATTCCACCCCCAAAAATCCTACCACAAATCTCTCCTTTTCTTTGGAAGGCTTCGCTGTTACGTCTGCTCCTCAGCTGGAGCCACGGCCAACAGTGGGTCCCACCTCACAGCCCTGTTTTCAAAGGTATCTCCTTAAAACCCATCACCTCCACACGCACCGTAGACTCCCAGCAACTATTTTGAGAGTTTCCTATGAAAAACACACCAATCCTACAGTCGTAGTGTTTACTCAGAACATAAGGACTTAAGAAAACCCACCAAAATCCTTGCCCAGGTGTGACACCAAGAAACGGCCTTCCATCACCCCATGACCTAGCCACTGAGGCTACCCAACATCTACGTTGACCCTCCAGGAGCTCCCACTCCTGATTTTCCAGGTGGAGAAGAGGACACCTGGACCGGTGGGGTGGGTTTGTCACCTGCAAACCACAGGAGCCACTTCCTTGGGGACAAGGCACAACTCTGGGTGAGATGCCAGGAAAAAGCGTCACTCGCTCTCAATTTGGTCATCCAAAAAAGAAAACACCACCTCAAAACCAACAACCCCCAAGCCTGGAATATTTACATTTGCATACGATGAAGACTAAAGCCCAAAATAAAAGGTGACGAGACACTTCCTTCCAGCTCCTCCAACCAGCCTGTTCCTCCCACGGTCTGCTGTCAAATGAATACCTCGTTTTTAAAGCAGTGATTAACCCTGGCAATGGTGGAACTAAAAATAAGAGCAGGAGACCTGACCTGAAGAAAGGCTTCATTTCCAGGAGCTTCTTCCACCCATCACCCCACGGGGTGAAGGAGCTCGAGGTCCCCAGGTGGAAGGAGCCAGGTAAACATGGAGATAAATGACCTTGTTATTAACAACCTACAGAGGCTTCTTCTGCATCTTCTGCACAAACACCCAAAATCAGGCCAAACCTCTGCAAAACACATCTTAAAAACTAACTCCCCCTTTGACATTTGGAAGGGACCTAAAAGTGCCCCAGAGGAGCTCATTACCAAGCGTATTTACCAACGCCACCAGCTCCAAGCAAACCCCACCAGTAAGGAGGTGGCTACAGGACTGCTTTCAGCAGGATTGCATTTATTCCCCGACAGCAAAATACTGGAGGAAGATTATTTTTATATTTTAAATTGTGCTGCTCCTGACAATAGTGAATCAAAAAAAAATAGCCCCTCAAGAAGGACGCAGAGCTGGGTTTGTATCCATCCATGGACCACCCAGACCCTGACCATGGGGAGGTGGTTCAGGGAAGGTTTTGATAGAGATTTATATTTTTTTTCCATACTGTCTCATAATATCCAAGTTTATTTTCATTTTCAGCTGATACAAAAGCTTCTAGCAGGAGGTGTCCCTGCCCAGAGCAGAGGGGTTGGAATGAAATGATCTTCAAGGTCCCTTCCAACCCAATCCATTCTATGATTCTTGTTAAGCCATCTCATCCAAGGTGATGTTTTAGACCTGAGATTTTTCCTGAAGCTGGTGGTGCCCGTACCAGGAGTGGGGCAGGGGATGTAGCCCCATTTCCCCACATCCCCCAGGCGATAGATGCAATGCTGGGTGGCCTAAAATACCCATTTATTATTTATTGCCTCTAATAACAAGGTGCATCTTTAATCACAGAATGATGTGGGGTTGGAAGGAACCTCTGGAGATCATCTAGTCCAACCCTTCTGCCAAAGCAGGTTCTCCTATAGCAGGTTGCACAGGAATGTGTCTCCAGAGAAGGAGACTCCACCATCTCCCTGGGCAGCCTCTGCCAGGGTTCTGCCACCCTCAAAGTGAAGAAGTTCCTCCTCATGTTTTGGTGGAACTTCCTACGTTCAAGTTGGTGTGCGGGGCAGGAGACGGGGATTTGTAGGGTGGGGTAGGAGCTCTATGCCTGTTCCCAGAGGACAGCCCCAAAAATCCCACGCCTCCTGCTCCCTGGAAAGCACATACACTTTGGGAAGCCATCCTGGCACCAGCAGCTGCCTGGTGACCATCTATGAAATTAAAAAAAACCACCTAAAACTAAACTGAAAGTTATAATAAATCATTCTGTGAGGCTGTAGGAGCAAAAAAAAACCCAGTAGCTGTAACCACTGGAAAGTCTCACCCCTCTGTTATCCACACAGAAAAAGCAAAAAAGCCTTCAAAAGCCCCCAGAAACATCAGCCTGCGACTGAACTTCCACCTTCAACTGCTTAAGATCCTGTGATGAAAGCTCAAGGAGAACAGAAACTTGATTTGATCTGTAATTATTTTTTTCCTAACGCGTCTTTAAAATTTGAATAAGGCCAATGAATCATGCAGAAAGTTTCTGCCTTGGCAGAGAAACCCAAATTGCTGGGTTTGGGCACCAGTTCGAGGTGCCCAAGGGCTCGCTCCAAGAAGGCATTTTGCAGATCCTGCATCACATGCAGTCGTTGAGTTTTGCCATATTTTCTATCCTTTCTACCCACAACCCCCCCCCCCAAAAAAAAAAACCAAACAAAACAACCCAAATCTATTTGGGTTCTGCTCCAGCCACTACATCCCATGGATCATTTTAGGTGGGAGGCACAGGCAGGTTTTGCTGCCTCACTCTTATTTTGGTCTAAATCATAGAATCATATGGGGTTGGAAGGGGCCTCTGGAGACCATCTAGTCCAGCCACCTGCCAGAGCGGGTCTATCTAGAGCAGGTCCCACAGGAATGTGTCCAGGGTTTGGAATGTCTCCAGAGAAGGAGACTCCACCACCTCTCTGGGCAGCCTCTTCCAGGGCTCTACCACCCTCAAAGTGAAGAAGTTCCTCCTCATGTTTAGGTGGAACTTCTTATACTCGAGTTTGTGCCCGTTTCCTCTTGTCCTGTCCCTGGGCACCACTGAAAAAAGACCAGCCCCGTCCTCCTCAATGCTACCAACTTTGGCACCACATGGGTTCTAACTGGTAAGTGCCACCAGCCCAAATCTGAAACATTTCCCAAATTCCCAGGGTCTAGGTGGAACCTTTGGTTGTTGGTTTAGAGCTGGAGCCACTTATCCCTTCCCTCCCTCAGCACGGAGGAACACACCGCTGGTGGACAAGACCTGGAAAAACCCAAACCAGCTCAGTTGGAAGGGTTTGTACACATGCAAAGAGGGATTTATTTTTTTTTCCTCCCCCTGCCCATAGACTGGAGGTTGCTACTGCAACCCGTTCAGCTGCCTGACCATGGGACCACCAAGCGAGTTCATGCAAAATTGAGAGGGGTTCTGCTCTTTGGGTCCAGTTTTGCCAGCCCAGCTCCAACCCGGAGTGCAGGAGACTGGAAGCACCACGATGGAGCGTGGGAGCATTTGGTGCTCCCCAGAGGAGGCCTGGGCCGGACACACTCACCACATCCCCCTTATGAACCCACAGGACCCAGAGCTAAAGAGCTCCTTGATGTTTCTGCTGGAAACACTTCATTTCCCAAACCCAGATTTTCACCCACTGCATCTTCGGCGGCTCAAAAACCTCAGTCTTCCCACCCATCCTCTGGGCAGGATCAGCCCTCAAAATAAACCCCCAAAAAAGGCTTTATGGACGCCTTTGAGTTTGAGAAGTGGTGAGATGTCCTCAGCCCTGAGCCACAACGGGATGCCGAGCCACTGGCCCAATGCCAGGTAGCCACTGGCCCTACCGTGCCACACAGGGTCAAACATAATCATCTCTTGTATTCATGAAAAAAAAAATAAAAAAAAAATAGTTCCCCCACCAGCACCAGGCCTGCCAGTTATGCAGCAGCTCCAGCAGGTCTGAAGAAGTCCCCCCTTGCATCTTAGGACACGGTTGGAGATGCTCCTTCAAGCCCCAAGCCTCTTCGCAAGCCCTGGCTCAAACAACACATTGGAAAATACAGGTCCTAATTTGATGGGAATTATGGGCTTCGTGTGTTTTCTGGGATGTTTTTTTTCCCCATCCATGCCTTAATTCATGTTAATTGCCTTAAACCTGTTATTGGCTTTCTCAATTAAAGCCCAAATGCTTCTACCAGGTGATTTCCTTGCCGAGTCACACGGCCAACACTAAGCACATTGAGATACACCATCTACTGAAACGTGACCACCTAAAACACAATAAAACTCATTTTCTTGCCTAATCAAGAAAAAGGCCTTTTCATGTGCCATTAGATGCCTCTGGCCCCAGTACTATCTTTTAAGCAGAATGAAAACATAAGGTCTGGAGACATCCATCGCTAAAAGATGATGCAGAGAAGTTTTTTGCCATTTTGGATGTGACCAGTCATCCATGGAAATTCCCAGAGTTACCAAACTCCCCAGAAACAGGTGCAAAAAAGCCTGGAGACAAGAGGTACAGAGAAATTTCCACTCTGGGAAAGCTTCTCCCCAGCAAACATCTAGGTTGGGCTCTGGAAAAATGCAGGTACCATCTCCCACAGAAGAAGAAATGACCTTCTCTAACGTAACCATGGCTGTTCCCATCAGCCAAACGATCCTCTAATCTTTCCGAACATCTCAGAGCTTCTGGCTTGAGCACCACGTTGCAGCAGCGATTTCAAAACCTAATTAAGCTGCACGAAATACCTTCAGACCATTGGAGACGCAACAGATGGATTACAAAAAGGAGATAAACTCGTTCTTGCGCACGGATGTTCACCTTAACGACGTGCCCAATGCATTTCTGAATACCAGTGAGTTGTTCTACCATCAAAGGGAACACCTCAACACCTCTCACATCTACTGCCACCCATGCAGAGACCTTTCCAACACGTGGTGGGACCTTTCCAGCACCGCTCTGGGTCCCAACATTGAGTCCTACCACACAATATGGTTTTGCCACAGGTTGGTTTTGGTCAGGTCAAAGCTGGGGGGGGTTAGTCCCCATCCCCAAATACCTACTTTCCACCTGCATGCGTGAGGCCACGTGCAGCAAAACCATCCCCAAGAGGGATGGTGAGCAACGGCAACGCTCGTGCCCACCACGACCCACCATGAGGGGAGGTGGAGGACCATTCACCACTGGTGAATGGCAGCTGAGACACCATGTTCAATTCTCCCAGTGAGAGCTGGTTTCTGGAGACAGTATCCACAGGTAGGTTTTTTTTAGATCTACATCATCATGATTTTTAAGCCTACAGGGAAAAATAGGCACTTTTTCTCCCCATCTACCAGGAGAACGAGAAAATATTCCATATTCAGCACAAACCAGTACAAGTTGCATGTCCTCCACCATTCCCAAGGAGCCAAATTCTCTTGTTTCCATAGAAAGAGACCCAAAACCATCAACCAAGCCAGGTCCATCCCCGGGGGTGGCACGGACACGTTCCAGGTGGGCACAGCCCAGCTCCTCCCCGAGCTCCACCCTCAGCTTCCAGCACAGCCTCCAACAAGACAAGTAATTTAAATAATTATAATACTAATGAAAACCCTCTCACAGGTTTCCTGCAGGGAACTGGAGGCATTTTGTGCAGGTTTAAAAAGTTTCAGACCAAATTAATCCAAGGACGTTTGAGAGCATTCTCCAAAAAGCATCTCCACAAGGCGCCGGTGCTTCAGGAGGACATTGGTCACCAAAGTGTCACTATTCCAACTGCTTTCCAACCATTTAAAAATTCATCAAAAGCAGTAATTATTTCTTCTAGTGCCATTTCCTCGCTTCCATTTTAGGTTCCTTAACTGGTTGGGGAACACCTGAAGGAGTTCAATATTACAGAAAATGGGGAAACTTTTTGTGGCTAGGATTTTTTTTTAATTTTGGGGTGGTTTTTTTTTTGTTTTGGTGTTTTTTGGTGTTTTGGGTTTTTTTTTTTTCTCTTTTTTTCCCCAAGACTGGTTCCTGAAAGATGATTCCACCTCCAACAGATCCCGATGACCCAGCTGTCCCAGCCCTGGGTGACCCCCCCTGGTGTGGGGCCAGGGACCACCAGCAGGACCCACCTGCCCTGGCCAGGGTGGCCAAGGCTCCCATGCGGCGCATCCCAGGAATTTCACAAGCAAGGCAAAAATCCTCAAGAAAAATAAAATTAAAAAAACCCACAACCCACCAACCAAAACCAACCACAAGAAAAAAAAAAATCCCAAACCAACAAAAAAAGCCCACAAATAACAAAACCCAACCGCCTTCCCCCCAAAACAGCCTCAAAACTAGTTAAATAGCCCAAACCAAGAATTCCAACGGGCCAACGTTGATTTTTCTAGGTTAATCCCTCTACTTTAAGGGGAAAAGGTGCTGTTAAGGCCACCTTCTCTGAAGCCACCCGGTGTGGCCGGGGCTGTGAGCCTCCTTCCCAGGGTGTCACGTAGGTGACCACCCTGGGATGAGTTTGATCCATTCCCTTAACACCAAGGAATCCAAAATAAATCAAAATTAAATCACGGGCAGCGATTCCTACACGGCCATCGCAGCACGCGAATTTCTGAGATTTAGGGAAATATTTTAAGTCAGCACGAGATGTTTGGGTCACAGGGAGCCTGACACCCCTCTAGCTGAATTTGGACGGGGCAGGAGACCGGGATTTGCAGGGACACGGCGAGAGGCAGCCCAATTTCTGCCTGTCATCCCGGGAAGATGCCTGGTTGGCACGCCGGCAGCGCCGCGAGCCCGGCGTTGGATGCAGCTCTGCCTTGACCAAAGGGCCAGGAAAAAAAAAAAAAAAATACAGAATATTTTAATCTTGCTGGCCCTGAAGTATCTATTTAAAAAAAAAAAATTAAAAAAATTAAATATATATATATAGAATGGAAATTAGAGTCTTCCTTTCCCTGCATATTGCTCCAAGAAGACATTTAAAAATAAAAAAAATTGTTTTACATATGGCTGAGACAAACAACATGGGTTAAAATTTCAAATTTCTTTTCAGAAATGCCCAGGGGCTTTTCCCACACACGATCAGACACAGTCTCGCAACGCTGCCCGAAGTCTCTTGTGCCTGGAGCCCATCTTTCCTTCTCATTTCCTTTTTTTTATTCCAATAAGCCTCCCTC
>JAOQGM010000004.1:32924885-32939872 GCA_027564225.1 Gallinago stenura | reverse complement strand
CCCCATCCAGCCTGGCCTTGAACCCCTCCAGGGATGGGGCAGCCACAGCTTCTCTGGGCAACCTGTTCCAGCATCTCCCCACCCTCGCTGTAAAGAATTTCTTTCTAGTATCTAATCTAAATCTCCCCTCTTCCAATTTAAAACCAAGAACAGCAAATTTCATCAGAAAGTCACGAACCTGAAATATTGCATACATGATGCAGGTGAGCGGCCTGTTGTGGGAATACCTCGCAACGTTGAATATATTGAGACCCCACTTATTCAGATCTTCCAGTTCCTTTTGAAAGGACAAAAAAAGGACAGTCACAATATTTTCAAGACAATCCTGCATTTATCACTGGGCACCACGGCTTTTGTATTTTCCAAAAGTATAAAAAGATGGAAATTTAATCTTCATTATGGTAATTACGTTAAGGGCATTAATATGTGCACTTAATAAAGTACACGAACAGAGAGTAACTGTGTTACACAGAGAACTTGTACAAGGAGATGACGTTCCTCTGCGTGGCAGGGGAGCTATTAGTGATGTGTATTTTTGCTGGACATCACGTTGTTACACATTCCTGTGGTTGATAATTGCTCTCCTCAGCCTTCACCACTTTTTTTTTTTAATTATTATTTAAGGATATTTTCAAGGAATTTATGACCATAGAATATGCTGTTAGGCCTGGTACCATTCATTACAGCCTTAATTACAGCATTTGTAATGGCCACATCACTTCAGGGATACCATTTCCAATTCTACGAGTTGGGGGCTTTCCATCCATTACTCCAGATAATTCAAATTCTCCCAGAACTGCAAGAATCTGTCGTACCTTAGCCAGATGGTCTTCCTTCTCTGTTTTCACACCAAATCGCGAAATGCTGGTGTTATTTAAGCTTGAACTATGCATTAATTTTTTCACTCCACTGATCTGGGTCATGAGCTGCTGTTTTTTCTTCTTCTCTCTGTCTTTCTGGGTGGGAGAAGGAATCTCCACATCGTTCTGCTTGTCTGTAATAAATAAAGGTGAAACGAGTCAGCATCGTTTGCAACCAGAGCACCCATCACCCCCCTTCCTCCCCCCCCAAAAAAAAATCAACTTTAATTAGCTCTGCTAATTAAGTGGCTCTGCACAACAGTTCAAAGCCATGTGTTTCTTATTGATAGTTATTAGGACCAAACCCATCTCCATACCCCCTGCTCTTAAAACACCAGCCCAATAACAAACTGGTGTCACTGACTTACTTATTAAAGGTTTGGCTTTTATAAATATGTACAGAATAACATACAATGCACAGACCATATTTCTATTGTCATGCTCAGGGACAGCAACAATATTAGTACATGTTAAGTAGGTGCCTTGTGGAGCTCACAAGATATTTGTTTATATCTTTAATAAACAAATCTATCCACATATACAACTTACTGCCTTTACAACTGATTTATTTGGCGCATTAAATTGGAGCTACGGTGGCTCATTACTTTCAGACCAACCATTTTTTTCATGAACTGGTAGAAAAGGCTACTATAACCTCTCTGTGACTTTGCATCTCCGGAGGAACTAGGCATCTAGGCATTAGTTACTTTTTCCTTGGCTTAATTAAAAATCTCTGAAACACAAACCACCAGTGTGTGTGCAACGCTGCAATTAAGAAGGAAGCCATTATTCACAGCAACAGTCGAGCTGACATCAATGGGTGTTTCCCTGGTGTGTTTTTGCTGAACAACAGAAGGACTTTCCTCTATGTAATCTCCTTAGCAATGACTAACGCTAAGGCAGCGTAAAATGGTCATTCTTCAACAGGAATCTTTCATTTGTTAAATCATGTCCCCACGGCGGGGGCAGCTGCAACACCCCTCGTCCCTTAGGAAGGGCCATCCTGATTTTCCCCGTTTATGTGATGCAGCCAACAAGAAAACCACTGGTTTTCCATCTTTTATGGATCTGAAGCTGGTGTCCTCACTCTCGCTGACCAAATGGAGACCAGACCCTCTGCAGAGGACATCATCACCTCTTGGTGCCTCCTCAGCTCATTTAATAAAGCCAAGAGACCCAATGAAGTCACGCGATCTGGTTTTAATATCTGTAATTTACTCCTATCTAACAAACACTGTTTGGATGGAAAGGAATGTCCTACCCACATATTTCTTTCTTTTTGTTTGTTCAACTTCCTCAGTTGTAGCCTCCTGTCATTTTGTGTGTTCACTGGATATTGAACCAAATTTTAGGGAAGAAAGTAATTCATAAAAATGCAACAGCATGACTTCCTTAAAAAAAAAAAGCTTTACTCATTTCTTTAGAAGATGAGCAATCAAGCTGCAATCTTGCCCAATCTGGAGAGCCTGTGTGTCTGGGTGGCCCCCGTACTGCCACCCAACGGGGAGGACGTCACCGCTAGTGAGTATGTGAGAAGCAGCAGAAGGGGAATGAAGGAGACCATTGGCAAGACCTACCAAGGGGGATGCAGTTCCCTGACCCAGCCTGAGGAGGGGGAATAATAATAATACAGCTTTGGCTAATTACCCCTTGCTGAGCTAGACTCCACTAAGTTGAGCCTACGTGTGGTTTATTTGGTTTATTAAGACCCACGGTCCCAAGCCACACGGGGTACTTGTCCTGCTCCAGAGCCACATGCCCACTGGGAAGAGCTGATGAACAACAAGCTCCCCAAAAATGTTGGGCTCTGTGTGTACACCCCGGGCTCTCCAGCCAAAGAAGTGGCTGCTGGCCAGCAGCTGGAAGTCTTGCTTCTCCTCCCCCTGTTAATTCATGTTCTGGATGTCACGATGAAAGCCGAGTGATAAGACAGGGCCAACGGATTCCCACAAAGCAGCTCCAGACTCCTATGGATTATTAATGACGTGATGCGTCCTAAATGCAGGCAGCAGTTCCAGTTGCAACTGGCTATTGGAATCACTTGAAAATCCCTTAATGGGAATAATTGTGTGTCATGCAGTGAGCGTGGTCTGGGCCATCTTAACCGCAGGGCACGAGTCCCCCCATGAGCTCCAGCATCCCACATACAGGCAACATTTGGAGCTGCTGGACTCAGAGATATGGATATGTGGGTCCTGTGCTGAGCTTTATTTAATATGCAAATGGTCACAAATTCTAAACCTGCTTGAAAACACTGAAAATTATATTTTTTGTAACAAGTATATTTTGTAAACGCAGCGGATTAATTCATGCCAGTAGCTCTATGAGCTCCAACAGAACTAATGACATGCAAAATATTCTCTTTACTCTTTATCCTGACTTTCTGTGCAAAATGAAATATATATATATATTATATAGAATATATAAAAAGTCTGGGCTCAACCTGCTTGTCTTGAACCCTGCCTCTGAAGGGGGAAGATGCAGCTGTACGAGGCAGGAGTTGCAAAGAGGAGAGGATGCAGTTGGGCTTGTGTGACTTTGTCCTTTCCTTAAGGTCAACACAAAAATCAAATATATTGCATAACGCAGCTGCCAATAGCTGAATTAAATCGGAGCAGGAAAGCCTTTTGATTTGTGGAGGCAACTCTTTGGTGGATAGACTTATTCAAACACTCTGTTATTTTCCCTCCCCTGTATCCATTTCGACAGTGAAAAATCAAAACATTTAAATAATGCTCTGCCCCAAAGGAGAACCGGGCACAAGTAACGACTGGTGGGTATTAGGCTGCCATTAATCATTATCTTTTGAGTCACCCGAGAGCTTGGGATGCGACGCCTTACCCAGGAAAGTGTTGGAAATGTACTCAGACACCTGGTTGCCGGAGCGGCTCATCTCGGAAAGGTGTGTCAGCTCCCGGTTCAGCATCCTCTTGAACTGGGAGGGGAAGAGGAGAAACAGAAAGATGGCATTTTTTTCTCAGCGCTTCTCCAAATTCATACAGCTTTATCACAAGCCAGCCCACAAAGGAGATGTTAAAAGCAAATTTGTGGAGAGATTTGGAATGGAGTCAGCGACATATGGTTTCATTTAGATACTGTTCAGCATCATCATGACTAGATATTTCTTTTCAGTACACTAAACTACAAGATGGATTTCCTCCAAAGATGCATATTAGTGTTTTTTTTTTTCTGTAACAAATGAGATGATAACGTTTCAGGTAATCTCTCTGAAAGATCAAATTCTTGTACTGGTTTATAAATTCCACATCCCATAACCTTCTTTTGTCCTGACTCTTGTAAGTTTGCTCCATTTTGAATTATGCAAGTAAAAGACAATTGCATTTCTTCAGACCAGAACAGAGGAGAGAGATGCCATAAATCTGAAGAGCTGCTTGGATCTTTACAGTAAAACACCAAGATTCCAGCATTTTTTCACCCAGATACACACGTTATGACCCTCCTGATTTTCTAATCGCACGTTTTCATCGCTGCATCATTTTATCCCCCAACAGTGAATTCCCAAAGGAGAAAGAAATAAATCAACATACACGTCCGCCGCATGCACAGTCCACACAAACGTTTATCTCTTGCCACACAGTGCACAGAAATAACCATTTTTACAAGCCTGTTTTCCCCTTCAGACGTTTTATCCAAGCAACGCAGCACAAAGAAACAGGCATTTATGAGCCTTTAGGATTGAAACCCACCTTAATATAACCCCAAGATACAGAGAGCAAATAGTTTGCTTCAGGCATTTTGGAAAACTCCACGCCACCGTCCACAAATCCTCACGGAGAAATCGCCGGTCAGAGAGGAGAGGAAGGGAAAAGGAGAAGAGGGAGCTCCTCGGGCACACCCCCCCCCCCTCCTTCCCCACTCGATAAAAAAAAATTAAAAAATCAGCGTTCCTCAAAGCTGGAGAAACCCCCCCAAAAGCCCGGCAGTTGCTAATCCCAGACAAAGCCAAGCTTGGCAGAGCATCTTCGCAGCGGGCTGAACGTGGGTGGATTTGCTCGCAGGAGAGAATAATGAAATCAGGGATTGCACGAAGGAAGGAGGACTAATCCAAGCGCGTTCAGCCGGGTGGCTGGAAGCACTTATGAATTATGAATCGCCCCGGTTGCTTCGTGGGCTGAAGGGGGGGTCCCCGCTCCACACGAGCCTCGCTCAGCCGAACCGCACGACAGAGAAACGATGCTGGTTCCGGAGGGGTTGCCAGCCTGAGTAACACAGCCATCTTTTGGGAAGGAAGATTAAAATGGAGGAAGCTCTCCGCATATTTAAATAAGGCAAAAGTAGGCAGCCGAGCCTCTTCTCCATTTCTGCTTTGTTTTAATCCTCCTCGTTAGGGAGGCTGAGGATTTTCAAAGCGAGTATTTCCATATGGATTTTTAAAAGCGTATTTTTTCACATTTTCAGCATGATCATCATTTTTTTTTTCCCTTACATAGTAAAGGGCAAAACGTAGCAATGTAGCAAAATGCACCTTTACAAACTGGAAATATTTTCCAGGTAAAAGGTATAAACCAATAATACCCTTCAATCTCTAATGTCAGCCTGCAGTCAATAAATTCTTTCTTATCAGAATCTAGATTTCAATATTTAATCATGGCTTCAATTTTGATTTTAAAGTAAAACACCTTTATTAGGAAGCTGTAGCTGTCCTTTTAGCATGGGATCAGAGGAAAATCAGATTGCAGTGCCTCTGTGATAGATATCTCAGCAAGGAACCACCGCTGATGTGAGGCTCTCACAGCTCCAGGACGTCCTTGGTGATTGCTGGCCGGAATAAGCTGCACGCCAAGCAGCCAGGATTCCTAAAATAAAAGTGCAATCTTTGGTCTAAAAATTATTTCCTTTCTCCAGCCACCTTCATTAAAGGTGATCAGCCTGGCATGGCGTGACGTCAGGAGGCTTCCTTGCCTGCTGTGGGAGACACAGGGCGTGGGGACACCCCGGTCCCTGAAGCTCCTAGCTTGCCCGGGTGGCTGGACCAGCACTGAGGACCATGAAAATCAGATCTTGCTGGTCAGGTGTGACTCCAGCTGTGGCTCACACCATCCAGATGGGACTCCCGCTCAGCCTTCTGGCTGTAAGAACCACGTAGAGCAAATGAAATTGTGAAACCACCTTCTTATCTCCTTAAATTCATGATTAGCAGAGGGGGAAAGCTGATGCCACCTCTTTTTTACCACCAAAGATGTGATGCTATCTGCTCAGACTCTGCCACCACCATCTCTGCTGTCTTCTCCTGCAGCAGCCCTGCCAGTCACACAGCGAGGCCTCACTCTCCAGGTTATTCAACCAGTTTAAGTACCATCTCATGGGATACAGGCAGGGGTGGGATGTGAAGGATGCCATCTCATGGGATGCGGGCAGGAGTGGGATGTGAAGGGTGTCATCTCATGGGATGCGGGCAGGAGTGGGATGTGAAGGTTGTCATCTCATGGGATGTGGGCAACACTGGGGTGTGAAGGATGTCATCTCATGGGATGCAGGCAACAGTGGGATGAGATGGATGTCATCTCATGGGATATGGGCAGGAGTGGGATGTGATGGATGCTGGCTGCCCAGGAAAGCATCCCGGAGCGTGGAGTCATGGGCATGGGCTTTGGCTCACTGGGTCTCCACTGAACTTCACGCCAGCCAAGAGAGACAAAAACCTTTTTGAAACTCCTAAGAGAAACCTTAGTGACGGGGAACAAGTGGTAGCAAGAGTGAAAACCGAGAAAGACAAAGCCCGTGGGAGGAGATGAGAGCTCTGACCCCGTCATTCCTCACGGTGACGTATTTTCACCGGTCACAAGCACCAGCCACCAACACGTGAGCACTCCCACAGACTTACAGCGAAGCATGTGCTGAAACATTTCTCCGGATCGAGGCCTTTATCTTTCCAAGGAAAACACCATAATCAGATGATCACGCAAACAACTTCCAAGCAACGTAGAATCAGTTGGGTCCTCTACACAATTGCCCCTTTCAGACAAATAATCCCAAGGGGTGGACAAACATCTGAAATAAATGCCTTTTACCTCACAATTGGCTTCGCAAAGTCCAAAGGTTAGCTGCTGCCTTCTCACAGAGGCACAAAGCAATTAAATGGCATCCGCAAGGTCACCCAAGCCACCTGCACCAGAGATGAGGACAGATGAAAGACCTTGGGATTCTCAGATCTGATCTTTCAACGGGAATCTGTCTCCCTTCATCTTCTCCAACAGCCTTCATCGTGCTCCCTTTCCTGGATTTTTAATCAGCAACCTTTTCTAAGGGCAGTATTACAGCTAACAGGGCTATCGGGGCCAAACCCAGCCGAGATGCCCACGGAGCTGGGAGAACACCCACGCGCTTTGATTGCAATCCACCATCTGCACCGATGGATGCTGGCACCCGAGCAGGGCTTATTCAATAACACGACATACCCTTCACCCCGATGGTGTTGACCACGTCTTCACGGCTCCTGGGGTTTTTTTTTGGGGGGTGGGATTTCTCCTGAGCTTCCCCTCCATGTGGGGATGCTCTGGAGCTGACGCCGCTTGGGTGCGGGGAGAAAGCGGCCGAGCGGCCGCTGCCTCCCTGCACAGATCGATGGCTGATGTCATGTGCAAACCCCTGCTAACGATTAAATCGATGTGACAGCGAAGGGTAAAACAAACAGACTGCGGGCCAGCGAGGAGAAAATGCCAACCCTTCTGCCATTAAGCCCACCGAGCTTTGAAGAGCTCACGCGTGAGCGCAGCGCGGCCCCCGGCTCGGCGATTACGGCAATGCCTATGGGCAACAGGTGGACCTGTGCTGTTATTTTCATAATTAATAATCATCTTATTTCCTTTTACAAAGGAAATAAGCACCGATAACCTCGCTGTATGGATGGGGAGTGAGGCACACGTAGGAACACGCGTGTGTGCACATGAGGAGGTACACAGGAGGGGATGCCCACCCCGACTGGAGGAGGTTTTTCCCTTAAAAAGAGGCAAAATCAGGAAAAAGGCCTGGGGCTCCCTTCTCTCTACCCCAAACTCCGATCACTGGAGCGTGCAATTAACACGTCCGACTGACGAGAAGAATGTGGATAATGTAAATAAGATGAAGGCACGATAACCAAATCCACATGGGGGTAGGGCTGACCTTCCCAGCGAGTCACAGGGGTCTGCAACCATCTGGAGGGTTGTGTGAGAAAAAGCCATCGCATCGCGTGGAAGTTTTCCTGTTTTGCCTGCTCTGAAGTAACTGCAGAAGTCATCTGAAGAGAATTAAGTCTCCCAGAAATTGAATCATTCTTTGATTACCAGCAGTGGCCCTTTTTCAGGCATTCTCTGCTAGAGGGAATCGCGGTTTCTTTCCAGCTTTCCACTCGTGCGTGCGTGCGGGAATTTCCTTGATTACCATTGGGAAAGTTCACTCACAATTCCCCTCTTGGCTGCCCACACCGCACCCTCGATGCTCACGTTTTTCCTTTTATTTTTTTCCTATTTTCCTATTTATTTTTTCGGCGCTGGCCCCACCGCAGGGCTCTGCAAGGACCCGGCCGTGGGGACCTCTGCGGTGGCATCGGCACCGAGGGCACGGGAGCCCCTTCAACAACGAGTCCTTCACCCCATCCTAACCCAAAAGCCCTGCAGGCAAAGCTTGCTTGCCTTCGTTTTTGTGCAGAAGAAGGAAATGTGTCTTAAATTTGGGTTAATATATGAGTGGATTTGCCAGATTCAGGAGCCCACGTGTGCTGGTTCCAGGACCATCACACGTGATGCTGTGTGGAAGCCAGAGCACCGTCCAGCCACACCTGGGATATCTCCCCAGTGCTTCAGTATGGAAAATCCCACCTTTCTGGCTTTTTTATGGAAGAAACAGCTCTCTTCCTTTCCTTAGCCTTTCCAGCCAATAGTCCTGTCGTCATTCCTGTTCCTATTCCCCTTTGGAGTAGGGCATCAGAGGTGTTCCTGGTGCTTTACAGGGAGAAGAAAGACAGGAGGATGTATCTGCCGCTGATGTAAAACCTTTGAAGTTGATTTATACCAGCTGGGGTTCCCTGGGGCCAAGAGTCCTTATGCAAAGAGGCTGCTTAGAAAAGTTTTTTAGTCATTTGCAGGAGCCCGAGAGCAATTTTGAGATAAAAGAGCTGCTGAGATGCTGCGGGGGCTCCGTACCTAGGGAGAGCGGGGTCCCACCCCACACTTTGATGGAGGAATCTCGGTCCAGATCTCCGGCGTGTTAAAAAATGTTTATAAACTCCGTTCCCGGCGACCCACCCTTCTGACGCAAACCTTCCATCCCTCGCTCCTCCACCGCTCCTAGAAAACCTTACAACAAAAAGGATTTGTGGTCCAAGGGGTTACTTTCCCCCTTTGATTTCCAGGCGAAGGCGGCCGCCGGGCTGAATCCTCCTGGGCTGAATCCTCCTCCGCTTAATTGCCCAGGTAGATGGTTTCAGAGGTGCAATTAAAGCTCGGTGGAGCTCCATTCATTCCAGCAGCTCTCCTGGGAAGAGAGCGGGGAGCCGGGAAGGGGCTGGCAGTCACCTGCCCGGAGTGACGGGAGCGGGAAGGAGAGTCCAGCCGGAAATTATTTACACGCGGGAGGGAAATTACTCATGCGTGTGTACGGCCAGCGGGTCACCCAGAAAATGTGGAATGCCTTTGTCTGGGCCTCTGCTCGCTCCAAGAAAATGGATGTGATGCTCAGGTGCCACCACAGATGGGTTTTTTTTGAAAAAAAATGAGATTAAGCTCTTTGCCTGTGCTTGAGAAGCTAGAAGGAATGTTTGTAAATAACCTGTAAATAACTAGATCTCCCTTCCTGACATGGATATCCCGTTCCTGTGTTGTACAGACACCTTGGGCTGACAAAATTCCCGGAGCAAGGCTCAGAGGGTGAGCACCAAACCTGGGCACCCCCTGCTCGCTCCCGAGACGGGCAGGGAAGTAGATCCCTGGCACACGAGGACCTTGTGACTCTCTGGAGGTAATTTTGCAAGACAACTTTTCCCCAGATTTGGAAAACTTGCCGATTCTGGAGTGCTGGAGCATTTCTTTTGTGGTTTCTTTAAAAGTTTGCAGGTCAGAAGAGTTAAATTCTGCCATTTATCGGCGCAGTAACCCAGTCCTTTATCTGTGCTCTCCTGATGTTACATCACTTTCAGAAAGGACTGTGTCCAACAAACTTGCAGCCGTCCTTGTTACTTCAGAATTTCTATCGATTTTCCTTTTTAAGCACTCACATGAAAGACGATGGGAAGGTGCACTCAAATGTTTAAAGAAAAAACGAGCCCATTTCACACTAATCAGTACTAAAAGAGAAACTTTGCAAACCTATTTCAGTGCCTGAAGAGAAGTGGAATGGTTGCAGTCAACTATCAGTCATTAAAAAAAAAAAAATCAAATGCTTTTGCAACTCTTTCTAGTTCTTGTTTCCTAAAACAATATAGTTTTTAATGTGCTAGAAACTATTTTTAATGAGATACAAAGTACTATTTGTTTTGGGGTTTTTTTTTTTGTTTTCCCTTCAGCTTATTTTTCAAACCAAAAAGTAAACACACGGTTATGAAATATCCAATTTCACATCAAAGGAGTGTTGATTTATATAGATGTTCAAAGGAAGACTTTAAAGGAGTAACATCATGACCAACTTGTTGGCCTTATGTTATTAGAATAATTTAAAAATCCACAATGTAAATGTTGATAAATAAATAGCACGTTGCCATAAATCAGCATGCGGCTGCTCATGAAAGCAATAACATCTATCTGATGTAGACAGAACAATATTCAGATTTTAGCCATAAAGTTTAGCATTTCTGAAAGCAGCAGAACCTCCCTTGGGTGGGACGTATTTACGCAACGCGGGGCTTAAAAAGTGATGAAGTGGAACCTGAAGAAGCAGGAGCGTTATCACCGCTTCGTTTCCAGCTCATTTCCAGACAAATGAGACTTGAAATATGCAAATTGCATTCAAATGCCGGAAAGGAAAAAAAACTCCCTATAGGATCCTGCCCAAGGAAAACACTGTGAATTAGCCCTGCTTAGAAACGATACCCAATTCCCTTATTTAAAAGCAGGCTCGGGGCATGTTACTCACTTGCTGGGAACTGGTAAGGCAGAATTAAAAAAAAAAACACCCTGCACCCGCTGCGGGGGAATTGGTAAGGTCATGGAGAAACCACCCCGTTGACTTTCCTGAAAACGAATGTGTCATGTGTTTATAAGGTGTGCCTGCCTGAGTTTTTGTTGGCAGAGGGAGAAAATGCCTGCTGTACCCTGCAGGGCCGAATCTGCCACCACCTCCTGGGCTGGGGAGGTCCCGTGGCATCTCCTGCCCATAGGAATCCAAGTCTGGGGGCACCCAACACCATTGCCTTCGGTGCCCAACAGCCCTGCGTTTAGATTTACACAGGTTGGGATTGATGTGAAAGGCCAGGACTCAGGGAGAGTTTAGGATTTCCCGCAGCAGGGATGCGGTCCCATCCGCAGCTTGAACCCAAGCTTTGGGTTCCTTTGGAAGAGGCTCGGGTGGGTTTCTGCTTCGCCCAAAATGCTCTTCCTATACTCAAGAAGAGGTCTCTTCTAGCCAATTGATACAAGCAATGATATCTGGGATCAACATGGCAGCTTGCTGTGTTTTGTATGCCTTTCCTCACCAGAAAGTACCAAACCACTCAGCAGCCATCCCCTGGGGGAACTGCACTCTCTCCCCATCACCAAAACAGCACATCTCATACCAGAAAAACACCGCGCTGCGAGGAGGAAGGGCCACACAAATGGGACATCACAGGCAAAGGGTAATTCTGGAGGCTCGTTCCACCTTTCCCAGAGCATCTGAGCACAGCGTGGTGAGCCTTCACACCAGCTTTTCATCCCTTCGCTGCTTTTATTCTTCACTCCGACGAGAGGCGGGTCAAGAAAACCAGAAAACAAAGCAAAGCAATGCAAAAAAAAAAACAACAAAAAACCAACCAACCTCCTGCAAAATCATTTTTATAGAGTTTTACCAGGTGGAAAAGATGTTTGTGGTGTTAACTGCCAGAGGAAAATCAGGAAGGAGAGATGACGAGCACCACTCCGAGCTGAAGGCTAGGAAGCAACAGCAAAATTAAAACCTACAGCAGCTTGTTTGTCGACATAAAGTTGATTAAAGAAAAAAAAAACCAACAAAAAAACAACCGAACAACACAACAACCTGATGCAGCTGACAACATCTGCGGCCTGGAGAGCAGATAGAGCTCCAGAAGGCTGCAGATCTCAGACCAAAATCTGCTGTCAGTCACACCCCAGCAAACCGCAGGGCTGAAGCCCGGGGTGTCAAAGGAAGCCAACAAACTGCGTCAAGAGGAGCCCACAAACCAGAGCCTCCCCGGTTCCCCCCCCCCCCACGGGGGGGTCTCGGTGGGGGCGACACAGGAGGAGATGCTGGAGGTTCAGGTGAAACGTGTCTGGATTACGTTCTCCATCTTCAGCAAAAAAAAAAATACAAATAAACCTGACAAACCCCCCAACAACTGAGAGGGAAGCACACTTGTCATTGAACAAGGGAGCAACCCAATTAAAAATGGGGTTTTGTTAATCGTAAGAAGCAGCGATTTGAATTTCATTTAAATTTGAGTCAGGCTCTGCAGTCATCATTTAGGCAAATCCAGCTGGGGTTTTTACCCGAGTAGGAGAACAGGCTTTGGAAAATTCAAATAACTCGGTGCCCTGAGATGACTTTTCCAAGATGCCCATAAGGAGGAAAAACCCCGGCAACTTTCAATCGACAAAAGTCTGTTTGCCTCAGAAAACACGGGAGAAAGAAAGGGTAATTCCTGTGGAAGAAGTCAGCAGTATCCCCCCAAAAAAAACCCCCATAGCAGCTGGTCCTGCCAAAATGAAAACCAGCCTAATGCAAGCACCAAAACCATACAGAAGGCGCTAATTAATGTAAATATATTTAAATGGAAAAATCCTTCTCACATAGAGATAGGCAAATGATGTGCAGAGTAATTTGGATGGAGCATTTGCCCAGCTGTGCTAAAGCGGCAGGAAGGTGAGGCACTTCTCCTTTGTTTGCTTTAAACACCCAGCAAAGGCTTTAATCAGAGGAATCTCTCCCTCTAAGAGCTCTGACGGATGAGCCTTCAAACCAGTACATCTCCACAACATGTTTTGGCTCCCATAACACAACATCTTTCAATTAAGTTTCACTTAGTGCAAATATTTTGATCACCAGCGGCCCCACCGAAAGCGGTGGCTCTGTAACCTGGGTGGAAAACGAAGAGTTTTGGAGTCAGGCTGTGGAAACTGGCCTCCTCCATCCACAAAATCAGGGGTGGGATTAGGACTGCTCCGAGGATTAAATCCTACTTGGAAATCCTTGGCAGCCCGCTCCCATCTGAAGTGATGCTTCTCCTCTTGAGATTTGGTGTATCCTCACTTCACTTCCACGGAGGTCACTGCTCCGAACAGTTAGTCACTCTCTAGTCCTGCCCTCAAATCGTGATTCATTTTGAACCTGCCTTTGAGCTATTATTTATTTAAGCCCCACCCTAATGTGTTACAACGTAAAAGTCTGAGAATGCAGGACTTTTAAAACCCATCGCATCCAAGGATGAGCAGAAAGGACAGGCTTAGAAGGTCCCCGGGTACCGCTGTGTCCCAGAGGGTGGCAGCTCCCCAGAAAGGCTCCTGGGAAGAGGGATTTGCACCAAAATTCAACCCCCAAAGCCTCCCTCTCTGCTGGGGCTCCCTAGATGTGCACCAGCAGCACGGACGGTGGTGTGGCCGTGGGATCACCATCGTGTGGGCTTTTCCCACCCACGTACCACAACAGTCCAAGAGGATGAGAAAGCATCTGCCACTCAGTGTCACTTTGCTCTAGGAGGGCACCTCCAGCAGTGGCACTGGCTCCAAAGACTGTCCCAGCACTTTTCACAGACAGAATCTCGCTCTCCAGTACTTCTTCTTTTTAAATATTTGAATGAGTTTAACTAAGGTACCTGGCACTGACAGCCCAGAGGGCTTGCAAGACCCAAATTGTTAAATAAGCTGTCCCACCTACGGCCCCACTATTCCACCCCAGTCTGGTGTGATATAATCAGAACAACGTATTTCAGTGGCCAAAGGAGGGAGGAGGAATAGGATGGAGGACACAGAGCCTAAAATTCAATTTGTGACAGTGAGGAGCACTGATACACCAGAGATGGCTAGGACCCAGCTCCCCACGTCTCAAACCATCCATGAGGAGGTTTGAGGGGTGTCACACTCTGGGGCAGAGCCACCCTCCAGAGCTGTCCCCTCCTCACTGGGGACCTCACGTTCACCGCTATCACGGCTCCCTATGAAAAAACCTGGCTCCTGCATCACACGTAGCTTTGCCTTAAGAAGCGCAGTGCCCTGTCCTCTAGCACAAGGACATCCTTGACACAAATAAAACGCCATCAGATCAAAGGAAAACGGAGTGAATATTCCCAACCGCGAGTAAAAACGGCTCCTACCGCAGTTCTCATGGAGCATAATGGTGGCCTAAGTGTCCTGCTCTGCACCAGGACGTCAAGGAAACGGTTAACTGGCTGGGAAGCACACCAGGGATGTCAAACCCCACAGGGGTAATGAGCTCATTAGGGCTCTGCAGGGATGGCTGGGGGGGAAAAGGCCCTGTGCTGCAGGGGGGAGCTCCCAGGGGCTCGGTGGCGGGTCCCCCGCTTCCGTACCCCAACTCCCCGGGCGAGGGGAACGCCGGTGCGTGGCTGGGCATCCCAGCTCCGTGATTCATCCCGGCTTGTAAAAACAAGGAGACGTGGAAGCCTCTTTGTTTCGCTGGCGGCCGCGCAAGCGGACAAGCCTCTCTTTGTGCGGCGCTCGGCTCTATATTTTTGCTTTTTTTTTTTTTTTTTTTTATCAAGCGTATTAAACAAAGGAAGTCCCCAGCAAAAAAGCAAGAGAGAGACTAAACAGCTCGGCACCGCCGAAGGGAAACAGCACGTAGGAAGAGGGGAAGATGCGGGGCCGAGGGGGGGGGTGCTGAGGCTGTGCAGCCCGGCACATACGCCGCTGGCACCTGGCCCCACGTCCACGGCTCGACCTCCACTGCCGTTTACATTAGTGTCCAGATGTTTATTTAAGGGCCCCCCCCCGCCGCCGGAAAGCGAGGTGCGGCCGTGGCGCC
>JAOQGM010000004.1:32894010-32914997 GCA_027564225.1 Gallinago stenura | reverse complement strand
CTCTTCTCCAGGCTGAACCCCCCCAACTCTCTCAGCCCCCCCTCCCAGTAGAGGGTCTCCAGCCCTCCCAGCATCTCCGGGGCCTCCTCTGGCCCCGCTCTAACAGCTCCATAGACTTTGGAGACCCTCCTCCTTCCTGGGAGTGGTTCAGCATAAGGGCACAAATGCATTTCATCCAAAGGTCTATCACGTGTGGCAGATGAGAAGAGGGTTGAATACGAAGAACTCTTGTCCCTCCACCAGCCCCCCCTGTACCATGGTCCCCTGCAGCCCCTCGCTGCTGCAGGGCCGTGCCCGCAAGCCCAAGCGCTCGCCCTGGGGTATCTCTGAGCACGAGGACAACGTTATCTCCCGCTGCAGCCGCACGGGCTGGTTCCTCTCCTAACCCACAAACTGTTCCCATCCTGTTATCCAAACCCACCCAGCCCCAGGAGGCAGCCAGGCGGGACCGTCTGGCAGAGACCCTTGTCCCCAGGAGCGGTGGCTTTGCCCGGCGGCTGAGACAGGAGATGAACCAAGTTAGGAAACATTCTGAAACTAGATCCAAATGCCAAAATTCAAAGTGAGTTTTTCCCTCTCCCTCATGATTCTCCCGTGCCACCCTAGTCCCCCTTTAAAAAAAAAAAATACACTAATATATAGCACGTCTTCCTTCTGGCAGAAGGTGTTTAAAGCTTTAAGTGGCCAAAATCCCACATCACAAACAGGTGAGTTAAAAAAGCTGGAGAGGAGTTGCAGTTCTCCTCTTTGCTGAGTAGAATATTGCAGGTGCCAAAGAATTAAGTTTTCCATGATCTAGCAGGCTAATATTACTAACGGGTTTCTATCTCGTGAACAGATTGTCCGATTTGGCACGCGACAAAATGCTGAATACAAGTATTTGCAGAGATCTTTACAAACTCAGCTCCCCTCTACTCTTAAAGATCAAATTATGGACTGACGGTACCGGTAAAAGGTTTAATGGCTAATTCTGCAAAGAAAACAAATAGTTAGTTCTAATGGATTGTAACGTTGCTCGCAAACCTTAGGCATGTGGAGTTTAAAAAAAACTCAAAAAAACTCAAAAAAACCCCAACCCTAAAAGCCTCTATCAAAAAGAGCTGCTGAAAAAGTCAGAAAAACTTCTATAATGAAGGCTAAAACGCAAGGGATTGCAGCTTATAGCGCTCCTATTCCACATGCAAAGCCACTTGTTTACAGTGCCAGTAAGACATCTTCAGGGTTATTTACTTTTAATTGCATCCTGGCTGCAATAAATCGCAGCTATTTATAATTATAAACTTCTTCACCATTTGAGTCTGTCCCTCCCACGAGCGCTCAGCCCCAGCCTGCCTTTGGAGCAGCGATTCCTCTGAGACTCGAGAGACAGCCACTGAGGTCACCAAAGTTCCCCTTTTCCAGTGATTCCGCTTGATTTAATAAAAAAAAACCAAACAGGATCACTCTATCTTAACCTTACCTCAACAACAATTCAGACTCAGGATCAAATCTGTTCATTTCAAAGTAAAATTAAGAAGAGCAGTTGCTCACTTTTGCCTTGGAAAGGCTTGAATTCTGGATCTGTTCCCAAATCCGGTGTGTACAACGTGGCAACAGGCAGGCGCTGAAGTGTTTCCCCCCAATGTTTAACAAACTGATGAAATCCAACAAAACCTGAAGCAGACAAACACCCTTAAGAAACAAAAGATTAAAAATCTAAGTATTACAGAGGAAAATGCTTCCTAACTCCCACTAGTGACAGGGAGACGTGGTCAATAATGAGTAGATTTGGTGCCTGAGCTCCACCACGGCCCTTAGGTGAGCTGGGGCTTTTGGAATCCCCATGTCCTCCTTTGGGAACATGTAAATGTTTATCCTGGTGCATGAAAACACTTACAGGCACTGGAAACTCTGCTTTAGGAAATGTTGGAAAGCATGTTCCCAGGCTCCCAGCTTGAAAATAACACGAAGGGTGAATAAAATTCTCAGTGTGAATCCACAGGGCACAACCCTTGACCCAGAGGTTTAGGCACGTTTGGATATTTTGCTTATTTACGGAAATTTAAAATAATTTACAAAGTAAAAAAATAAAAATAAAAATGAAAGCACATGCAGATGTGGATATTTCTTAAAAATTGTAACAATATACATTACGAGTCTTTATCACTTCGACTTCATCAGAGGACTTGAAGACAACTCATTTTTAATTATACAACAGACTGTATTTATTATAGATTATCATAATTGTTGTCATTATTATAGATGACAAAAAAGATTAAGACGACAAGGGAGATCCTCTAGTTAATCATGGGAACAACAGATTATTATTTTGAGAGCGGTATAGATAGCATTAATGTTTACTGAAGGCTTTGTTTACATTTCTCAGTCCTTGGCTGCTGATGCCTAAGAGCTTCCATGGAAACAAGCTGGCAGAAGCCCTCGCTGGGAGACCCTGACATCCCACCTGAGCCACAAAAGGCTGATCCATCAGTTGAATCCAGCTGATACCTGCTTGATTTTAAGTCCTAAGGAAGGTTGGAGGAGAGAAAAAGAAGGGAGGAGAAAGAGAAGGAGGAGAAGGGAGGCAAAGAGGAGGAGGGCAAGAAAAGGAAGAGTGTTCTGTGTGATTTAACAAGGCATTCATAGGGTCATGGCTTAGATAAAAGTCATGTAGATCCAGATCACCAAAAGTAAGCCATGTAGTTCCCTTCCAAAAGACCATGGCTATTTCAACTCCAGAAAGTTATATGCCCTGCAATGATGTGTCTAGCATCACCCTAAAACCTGGGAGCACGTTCAGTCAAACAGGTTTATCAACAAATGACATGCCAAAACTTGATAGAAGAGGGACTTGTGCAGGCTGTCAGCCATTTACCCTTTGCCTTCCCTAATGTCTCTGTGGTTGCTTACAGATTGTGCGGACATGTTTACATATTTATCCCTGACAATGCCGAGTGAATAACTGACACCAAATAATTTATTTGTTTAATGTATCCTGTTAGTGCATTCATGACTACCCACGAGCAGAGAGCTATTTCCTTGAACTAAGCCATTGTTCTAACCCATCCAACAAATCTATTCGAGAAAACTGTTCTCCAGATGGGTTTGAAAATTCACAGGAAACAAAATCAAAGGCACCAAGCGCAACGGCAGCGTTTTGCTTAAAATCTGCAAAGAAAATGTCCAAGCCTGATATCACCATCCCACAAACCGCAAGCACTAAAAAAACCCCCGTATCCCGTAATTACAGGTTTCGTTTATAGATGCCCCCTATGTTTCCCGATATTCAGGGAGCCTATGGACCAGATTTCCAACTTTTTTTTCAAGCATAAGAGCTAGACGTGTACCAAAAAGAAGGTATGATTCAAAAGCAAAATGTACCCAAGCAGCAAATCACCCAACACCACACGTGCTGGCATCACTGCCAGTACAGGAACGTGTTCCCTCTCGTAGCTCCATGGACACTCGTGTGCTCCCAGTCCGCTGGAACGACGGAGTAATCCCAAATCATGGGAACCACGGAGTATTGAGGTGCATCCCCCCCCAACATTTCATTGTGTGCAATGAAAGTAATTATATCTTTTGCAAAGATAAGTGCAGATGTGCTAAGAAAGGCACAAAGCCCCAGCACCTGTGGAACAGGTGGAGCCAGTAGGCTCTTGAGCAACTCCCCGAACAAATGGACGAGCCTGCCCTTCTCCCCATCGTATTTTTGGGACTCCAGTTCGACCAGTAACTCTAGCTGTCCCCCCCTCTCACATTTCTCACACCTGCAGCCTCCCTCGGGCGCGCGAGGGAGATGGGAGGAAGAGCACGGGGCTCTTCTTCGTTTGCTCCCTGGCACGATGCCACCGGTGCTGGGCACCGGGAGGGAGCGGGAGCAGGGCCAGGGGGTGCCCGGAGCTTGGTGGGGGCTGCAGATGGTGTGGGCACGGGCACTGCATGCAAAAGAACAGAAAGCAGTGTGCCCCTGACTCACATTTTTAGCAAAATGCTATTTCAGAAACTCAGAGTTTTCTGTTAGCTGGCACTAACCCATCCGATGTTGGTAAGAGAAGCCAGGGCAGCGAAACCCCTGCACGGGGAGAGGAGGGGACAAACTGGGACAAGCCACCGCTGGAGGTACCCTGGAGAGGTGGCACTTTGGAGGAGATCCAGCTATGGGGGAACGCAGACAAAATCTTAACACAGGCTCGAAAGCAGCAGAAACAATGGAGCCTGTGTTCAGAGATGACAGAGGAAGATAGAGGCAAAAAAAAAAAAATAATAAAAGAATGAAGTGAAAGCTTTCTACTGCTAATTGCGAAAAATGCCAGGAAATGAGTGAGATGCTGCTGCCAGGAATAACGCTTGGGATACTGAAATTGTTGAGGAAAGTGTTTGACATGCACTCCAACCTCAGGCAAAATAAGGCCAAGGTTTTGGGGGGCATTTTTCTTTTTGGTGGGTTTTTTTTTTTCAAGCCAAGGAGCAGAAGAAATGAACTCTTCTTTCACGCTGCCGAGGAGCCTGGCATTATAAGTTTCCTAATTAAAGGCAGGTCCTTTCTGGGACACACCATTTCGGCTGCCCAGAAAGGCTGCTTGGGAAAACTCACCCCCTAGAAAAGCAGCTCCGAAATTGCCGAAGGCGCCAAGGCAGGGATTAAAACAGCCCCCGCCAAGAACGTCGGGGACACATCCAGGTTCGAACTGGAAGACTCCGGGGAGCAAGCAGAGACCTCCTCACCAAGCAGAGGCAGGGGGATGGAGGAAAGGGATGGGAAAGGGAGAAAGAAAAACCTGCTGCCCGTAGGGAATGACACAAACCCAACCCGATGCAGCCGTCCCAAGAAGGAAGAAGCCACAGCTCTTTTTAACCGCCGGAGCGGAGGCTTCCAGTGACAGGAGGGATGCCTGTGGGGTGACTCGGCCGCCGACGTGAAGCTCGGGAGATATCTGCTAGTCTCACTCAAGGGCCATAGTAGCAGAGATGTTTCTGAGTCAACAGCCAAGGCGCTCGCCGTCCCACCACTGAGCCAGCTGCAATGTAATCTGAGCAACGCCGATGAGCAGTAATATTAGCCTGGAGAAATGTCACTGGGATGGAAGAGAGGTGGGGGGGTGGGGAAAGGAGGGCCTCATCTGAGCTATCTTTAACCATCTAAAAGTTAATCATCTAAGCTCCCCGCACAGTCAGTGGAAAGTGGCTGGGACCTCCAAGGGGTGATCCTGGTCTATTCTCAGCACGCCGGCTGTGATGGGCTGAATCACCCTCCGGAGGTGCCTGTCCAACAATCTCCAACGTGCTCCGAGGCACCTCTCTACCATAGTCACAGAAACCAGCTGGAAGGGACTTCTGGAGGTCACCTGCTCCAGCCTCCCACCCACAGCAGGACTATCCCCAGCTAATCACCAGCATCAGCCTGATGCTCCAGTAGCTGTAGGGCACCGTCAGACACCCCATACCCTTCCTGTCATCAGCCACCAACTGGACACGCAGCCTTCATCACCACCCTTAGAGCTTGGTGGCCCAGCAATATCCAGCCCTGTCAACAGCCCGTCTGTCCAGCCAACACCGCTTCAGCTTCCACATGGGAATGTTGTGGGAAACACTGCTTATTGCAGCAGGTATATCTACCAACAGCCCTCCGTGTCCCCACAGCCAGGCCACCCCTTGGAGAAGGAGATCAGAGCTTTCAAGCACAATTTTCCCCATGATTTACTTTCATGTCCTTCATGTGTTTGGAAACAATTCCAATGGACACCTCTCTGGTGACTGAGAAGAATCTGCCTAGTCCATAATTCCCCAGATCCCCTTTGCCTTTCTCAAAGAAGAACCTTTTTCCCGTTGTCACAGACTTGGCAGGGGGGGTGGACTACTTGATCCCTGAAGGTCCCTTCCAGCCCCTGCCATTCTGTGATTTCCAAGCACCACAGTTCTTCATGAATGCCACCCACTGACCTTACAGCCACATCAGCCAGCTCTTCCAGCCTGAATCCTGTTCCAACACCATGGACTTCAACACATCCACCTCCTCTAGGTTGCTCCTAACCCGCTGCTCCCTCACTGCTCTCCATCCCTCTCCTTCCCAAGCATGCCAGGGGGTGCTGGAGCCTGGGCAAAGACCTCCTCTGTGACGACTGAGACAAAAAAAGACACCGAGTACCTAACTCTTTCATGTACTGGTTGCCACTAGGCTTTTTCCCCAATAGATTAATTTTTTTCCAGAACTTTCTTTCCCTTCTCCATACCTCCGTTGTAGTCTCCTCACTAGTCACAGCTCCATCAGCCTTTTGTCTGCCCAACTTCACCCCACACGCCCCAACAGGGCTTTTACATCCCTCCCTTGTTCCCAGTCCTTTTCACTCATCGCCTGCTCCCTTTTCGCACATTGACTCGCTAAAAAGCTCCTTGTTTCACCGAGTTGGCTTCTGCTGAAATTCCTGATCTTCCTGCACGACAGGACGGTTGGCTGCCAAGCTCCCAGTAAGTTTTCTTCAAAAACCAGCTACTACATAAGATTGGTCTATAATTTTTAGGTGGCTGAAGTTAGGTGAAATTAATCTTATGACAATGACAGAGTCTCGAGACCGAGCAGTAAATGGGAGCCCTTGGCAATAAATGAAGAGTTTCTGCAGAGCCCCAGTGGTGGGCAGCCCATCCCCTCAAGCCTTGCTTTGATCCTGATTCCTCCAACCCACCCCGAGGTGAGCGGCAGGAGATCAGTCATGGGAGCCCAGCCACCGTTTTGAGGCAAAAATGAAACATTTCAAGGGAACTCATAGCAAGAGGTCAGCCTGGAGCGAGAGCCAAGCCCTGCTGAAACCAGTTAAAGCAGAACTGGACAAACCTGCAAAAGTCCTGATTATACCCACCAGTACTGGTGTGCAGGCTGGTTGGGGTAGATCACCAGGCAGGTCATGAGAATCAGGTCACCGAGGGCCTACACGGGCTGGCAACTCACTGAACAGACCACTAACTGTTAGCAGCAACTAGGCAATCACTCACCAATTAGTTTAGAGGAGGGTGATTGTGGTTTATTATCCTGGGAGCTGGAGAAGTCACTCCATTTTGTCAGGCTTTGTGCAGGTACCCATAAGCAGCACCTATCATTTGAGTTAGTCCTTTAATATCAGTGTCCAGGGTCCCCTGGGGTGGGCAACTGAGAGTACCAAGAACACCTTGTAAAGAACTGGATTTATCAAATGCTGGACCAGTGGGCATTGTAGCAGAGTGCAAAAGAGGTTTTCATCATGAGTCTCCATTCCTGCAGATTAAATAATACTAACATCTCTCTTCCACTGAGATGGAGCATCGGAAACCAACTAGCTACTAAAAAGTCAGAGTTCTGAATTAAGCTAAAAAAAAGCACTCTTAGATTTATTGTGTGTGTTTCCATGTGTCAGATATGCAAGCACTCCAAAACAGCTGTGTAAACCTCAACTTTCAAAACGCTCCAGCGTAAAGATTAAAGATCAAGATTGCCAAAGCCAAGTTAACACGGCACCTTTTGCATGACAATGAGGTGCAAAAATGAGGCGTAAACACTCAGAGCACCTTAAAGCAGGTACCAGGAGCCTATGAAGCTTCCCAGAGAGGTTAATTTGTGATCTGAAGATAAGCCTAAAGGTTTAATCTGAAATGCTAACGAGGGAGGAAAAGCAGGGAAGTTCTGAAGAAGGATTTAGGTTGTAGATAGCATCTCAGGGTAGGGTGGGATAGGGTGTTTTATCGCAAGGCAGCCCCCGTTTCTGCAGTGTCCTCCCCTCCACGGCAGCGAACAATACAGGGTGGCTGCCACAAATCAGCAGGGTAAGTGACAGTGCTTTTATGGTGCCAAATGGAAGTAACAAAATGCAGGAAGCATCTTGTCAGATGTCACTTAGCAGTGATATCACGGGGGAATCTGGGAACGGGATTTGCCTGCATAGTAGGAATTCCTCAGCCCATGGAGAGGGAGAAGCAGAAATGGCAAGAGGGGCAGAATCTAATCTTGGCCTGTCGAATGAACGGGAAAGATTGCTCAGTTCCAACTTTATCTCGGGGAGCAAACACACCGTTTGGCACATTATCGTTTTACTGACCGGGCTTGATTCCTTGTTGCCCTGTAGGATTCCTGCCGTAATCACAAGACAGGAGGAAAAACACGACGCAAGAGAGTACCTCTGGTACGCAGGGTCTAACAAAACAAGTGCAGAAGACTGACAGCGCGCTTAAAGGAGAGAGCTGCAAGGAGAATGCTGAAAAAGATTTTTCACATCACGTTTTATAAGGAAATAAACACATACTTTGAACACATATCGGAAGATAGATCACAATTACCAAGGTCATTACAAAATTTTTAAATTAAGTCAATCCCCATCACACCTTCACTCAACACGTTCCCCAAAGTGCAGTGAAAAGCCCGGAGGGCAGGATGGGGATGGAGATGGCCACTGGTTTTGATGGGCTGCAGAAGGCAGCCTTCAGCCCAGACCCAACTCCCAGTCCCAATCCCAATCCCAATCCTCCCTGTAAATCCTGGGGAGCCCAGCCTGTGTTTTTGTTTCTCCAGTCAAACAAGGAAAGGCCGGATCACAGTAAGAAGAGCATTTCATTGTGTGAGTAGCACTCTTCTCTTCCTGAGCACATGGCACGCGTGTGAATGCACGAGTGTGAGAAAGACTCTGAAAAATCAGGATACGATTATGAAATTACCCAGTTTACCCACTTAGGGTTTACCTGTGCTGTGTATTATCTCACTTGATACATGTGGGCTGGCTCGGAGAGGGCTGGTAAGCTCACACGTGCAGGGAAACCAACTTGGATCCTGGAAGCAACATCCTTGTGCTAACAAGGCGCTCCACCTAAACTAATTAGCCCTGCCTTTCAACAGGCTTAATTAGGTGGGGCACCATCCCGTGCTGTTGTGGCTAGACGGCTTCCGGTCCTGGAGCTGGCTCACCCACAGCCAGTCTGAGGACCTTCTGCACCTCGTTAGCTGGGTGCTGTGTGCTGAGGACAACTGGGTTGGAGTGGGGACCTTGTCCCTTGTCAGCCCATAGTGGGACCCAGGGGCAGCATCACCCCCCAGCCCTCCTTCCCTGCACCCACCTCGGCAAACTCCCCGCACCCAAACTCCTCCTTGAGCAACCATGACTTTCACGAAAGACCTACAGAAAGGAAAGGAACTACCCAGACAGACCCACAGCAACCAACAGCTTTAAGTCAACAAAGGGAAAAAAAAAAAACCACCCCCAAAACATGAAAGATGGCAAGGGACCAACCGTGCTCTACTTCATAAGGGCTCCGCAAACCACAAACAAAAAGGTCTGCATTTGGATCCGCCACGGAATTCAGATGGTATTTTCATCCACATACCCATCTGCAGCCATCAAATCAGGTTTTGAACCGGCTTAACCTGGAGATAATAAAACTTATGGTCGAAATAGTCTATCGGAGTGAAAGTCCTTTGAGTGCGGTGAAACAAATACTGGAGTAGGAGATGGCAGAGGAACCTCAGGGACGAATCCTGGAAGTACAAAACCAATCTACCTGGAAAGCTCCACTTGGCCACTTGCACTAGGCAGAGTTTATTAATAACCCTTAGCTCTTCATGAGGCAAATTATTCAGAAATTTTAAATGAGGGTCAAGATAAGGCTACCCCCATCACCATAGCAATGTAGAACAGGCTACTGGTAAAATGTTAGACCCGTTTTAAATCAGTTTCCTTGGCTCCTGGAAAGGTTACAATTTAACACAAAATTGTTGTTCATCTCCTCTCAATTTCATTTCCTTCAGGTCTTCAATATGAAAGTTAAGAATGTGGCTCCTGGAAGCATCCCAACCATAATTCCTAGGAATTCCTTAAGACACAGATCAACCTTCGCGTCCACATGCCTCGCTCTCAGCCTTGGAAAGACTGGGCACACAGTCCTCCGCTTTGCTTTGAGCCTCCTTGCCAGCAGTTTAAATGGTATTAATTATAAAATATAATTAAATGGCTTTTTTTTCATGGCTAAATGTAATTTCTCAAAAGCATTATCCTTTAGGATGGAAGCTTAAAGAGCTGATTTAGTTTGGAATTTTAATCTGTTTTCCTACCATAGATATTTTACGTACCCAAGGGGTAACAATGTCGGCCTCACCGATTTTGAACTCACCTTATTTGAACTTTCTGCCCTTATTTAGCCTCTCAAAATAACCGAATAAGACTGTCCTCCTACAGCTGAAACCCGGAGACATTGCTGCTCCGCACTGAGTAGAGCCACTCCCATTGCAAAAAATGGTCTGTTTTGACTTATTTGGTTTTCAAGTGATCCTCTGAGTAAGCCCTATCGACTGATTCCCAACTGTTCCGAACGACAGTGTGGGAAGGCAGAGCATTGCTCACTCCAGATCGGGGGGCTGTCACACAAGAGAACCAAGAAATTGTTCTTGGTTGGAACAATCTGAAAGCACACACCATTTAAAAAGTTGTTTCTTAATCTGTGATCCTCCAGCTTCTGAAAATGCAGAATGTTTTACCTGGTTAAGCTAATGGCCTTCAGACAGCTCTCTGGTGGAACCCCGGGATGAATGGATTCAGTTTTTCACATGTCCACACACTGGAACTATGAATATTCAGAGTGAGCCTCAAGTCACAAACCCCAAAAATCTTCAGACCTGCAGTAGCTGACAACACAGCTAAAGTATTCATTGTGCTAATCATCTGTATTAATCTACCCTAGCGAACAATTTCAGCCGTTCGCAGCCATGACTCAGTGTGCTTTATGTTTACTAAACTGCACGTACAGCCTTTTAGAATAATCTGTTTAAAATCACAGAGTAAGTCCCACGGGTAAAAGGGTGGGGAGGAAGAGGGAGATGTCAGTATCCTACGAACCAGCATCATTTGTTTGGACAGCTTTTAATATTCCATATTAAACCCTTCACGTGCTGATGTCCACCGTGCCTCTGTGTCACCGTCAAACCGTGGCCATCACACCCTGGTTATCAGCTTTTTAAAAGCAGTGTTTGGGACACGAATCAGAACTGGACCGTATTTTCCCTGATGCTGACTTGGAAGAGCAAACACTTGTCCAATCCCTACAGCCAGCACAGGTAGGAACAGCCTCTCACTCTCAAAATACATTGAATTAAGGCCCTCAAAATGTATTTATTTAAGCGCCTCAAACCGAGTCCAAGGAAATCCAAATGTCAGCTCTACTAAAAGCACCCTTATTAACCATCTCAGTTAAAATATCACATTAAATGGACACGGAAATGGAAATGTTCCCCACTGAAGGTCAAATATGGGCTGGTCTACTGCAGATTATTCCAGTGGTTTCTTTTTATCCTTGAAGTTTTATGCAATGTGGCACCATTCAGAATTTCTTACATTTAGCAGCATAATAAGAGGCACCTCATGTTAGCCTTGGCCAAGGTCTCCGCACCGTCATTCACCCTACTTCTCTGAAGTGATTAACTCCGTGAAATAAATTCAGTGAAATTCATACAATTTCTGTGAAACATCTGATTTTAAGGCACACATGACTTTCCATTTAAGGCCCTTTGCAGTAAGAGCCATTCTAGCAGCAGCTAAATTGACCACATTTGGATTTGTTACAAAGGCAGGCTCAGAAAGAGCAGCTGCTGTTGAAAAATGTGGTGTGAGCATCGGCTCTTCTTGTGTTTCTTTTTTTTTTTTTTTTTGTTCCTGATCTATAAAGTGCGAATAACAAATTTTTGGCTTTTACCTGGATACTACGTTCCCACTGGAAGCGGATGGAAATATTTAAAAAGCTTCACGCGATGTCGTTGAAGCTGCAAAACAGTTGGTGACGCTTCAGTAACAGGAATTTCGGGAAATACTCTGCCCAAAGAACTCGAATGAAGATGAAGGCCCAGCATACGGATTTGACCGGGCTCTGGATGTGGACCATGTCCCATAAAGGATTACTGCTAAAACAGAAAATCCTCCAGTTCAGTGGAAACTCATATCTGGATTTATCTTCTTCAAGAAGTAGCTTTGGGAAGAAAAAGGAGGAAAACACGACATGGCTGTCAAAGAGTAGCAGGATCTGTTATTGACCAACCCTGGACTTGTGTTTGCCAATGCATTACCAACTCATTAATGTTTACTTCTTTGAATTTTTGCTCGCAGGACTGTCCCCACGCTGTGTCCAACTCATACCACAGCCTCTTGGGCTGTCCCAGACCCGCGCGGATCCGAACGTCCCGCACTGCAGTCAGGAACAGCAGGGCCACAATTTCAGGTCATTTCTCATAAAATTCGGGGAAGGGAAGGAGCCAGGGAGGGAAGGAGGGAGGGAAGGGAGCAGGAAGACAGGCTGGCTTTTCCACTTCTCACAAGAGCAGGCTGGTTTCTCAGAGAACGCAAGGATTGCTAGAACTGTGTCCTGCTTTTGTCAACCTAATATTGGGTTTTTAAAGAAAAATACATTGTTTGTAAACCGTGACATTTTAGAATCATTTTGATATAAAAGCCCTAAGCTTGTAAAACCTCCCTAAACACATACTTGCAGTTGAAGGCCTAACTAGACTCAACCCATTTTAAATGAAAACATTGAGGTGTGGGGAATATGCTCTAGGGGCCCTGGCAAGCTGGATCCGAAGCCTTGCTCTGAACACCTGGAACCTGGAATCTTTCAGATACAATTCAAAATTGTCTGGTTAAGACGTTTTTTTAACAGAGAGGAGGTGTGGTAGAGGAGTTTTCATATGGACCGATGTTTAATTTCTTCTTGGAAAGATGTATTTATGACAGCGGGATATTTAGACTAGAATATCTACATTAAAAAGCACAGCTCTCTTAAAATTAAATCTAACTACATTAGTAATTAGTACTGAATAATTGTGACCGATCATGGCTCCCAGTAAACAACAGAAGACAGTGTCTAACCTTGGGTCAGATCCTACTCTTCCAGTCGACGAAAGGTTGTTTGTCCCCGGCCTTTGACAGGCACGGTACTGAATGTAAAACCAAAAGACATTAATCGTCAAATCAACACCCTACTAGATTGGGGGGAGGGTGTGTGTATTGGTTTTTTTACATTCTGAATTCCTAAAGTGATTAAGTGCCTGAAAGCACAACAAAGTCAATCAATGCTACCTTTAGACATGAAAATATATTCCACAGAGACGGACGTATTTAGATATTTTAAAAGCCTACTGCTTACAAAATGTAAATCTTTGCAAGCATACATATTTTTTCCCCGTGAACTGAATTAACTTAATAACCTGGCATGTTTTATTAATAACCATAAATAATTAACAGTTGTTTCCTTTCTGTCAAAAAAGTATTGCAATTATACAATACTTAAGGCTGTCATTTACGGACACTTCCTACAGAGAAAACAGTATTACAATAAGATGTTTCATTAACTATTAGCGTAACATTCTTCACCAGTTGCACAATGACATTATGCTCACGTTAATAAGCTTAACTCTGCTTAACTAGATAAAGCTTTTTTTAGCCAACCGGGAGATGAGAAGATACTGACAACAAAACCCGAGCATTTCTGGGTGATTTGAACATCGAAAACAGTCACTACGGTCACCGTTCAGTAGCACCATGAGGGAATTGGTGAGTCTAAGCTGTATCTCAGAATGGATGATGAGAGGGAAAAGTGCATTCCCAATCCTTTACTCCCTCTTTTAATTCTGCCTGGATTATACATTGACTTTAAAAGCTCTTAAAGTTTTAATCGTTACAATTGTTATCCTATAATTGTCCAGTCAACTTCAGTGGGCAAAACGTCTACCCTACAGAGGACAACGGGCGAATCCAAATTCTGTCCAGGGAGGCCAGCTCTTTACCCTCCGTACGCGCCCCTAAAAGCGAGAATCCTTGTAGGGAATTCTCTGTAGCCCCTGCTCCCACCACGGCTAACAAATAGGAACCAGCCCGCGGGAGCTCCTGCCCGGCTACGGACCGAACGAGTTGGCCGCCGAGAAGCAAAACACAAAAGTTAGAAATACTCACTTTTCAAAAGACCGCAAGAAAGCGACAGCCCCTTGGAATCAGATCCCGCGGGAGGACACAGTTTTGAACATGGGGGACTCGTCCAAGGGGAGGCTGGTTGGCTCCGGGGTCTGCGCGGTGCATTACCCTGGGAACGTCTCGGCACAGATACTCGGATGCAGCCTCTCACACTCCCATGGCCAGCTGTGTCCGGGACACAATGCTGCAGCAGTGAGCTCAACCTCGGGGGAGGAAGGAGAAACTTATATATAGCTGCCGTGGGGATGAGCCGATGGGTGCTTTCGGGAGTCCGTTTCAGCTCCCACTGGCTGGAAAATGCTGATGATATGGAAGTGGAAGGGGCTCAGATCAGTGGGACAATGAAGAACCCTATTCATCACTAAGGCATGCACAAACTGTGCCCCGCGACCTAAAAAAAATAACCCGGCCTGCCAGAAGTTTGGTTTGGGTGTTTTGGTTTGTTTTTTTCCCCTCAGATCAAGCGCACATTTCTCAAACTCATATGGAACTGATTGAGTGCACTGAAGTGCACCGCGATGTCAAAATCTCACCCACAGCAACCATTATCATTCTATGCAGAAAACAAAAGAAACACAGATTTTATCAACTCCAATATTAGCAATGGCAAAGTCTCATTGTCTTCGCAGGGGCCTTAAGCAATCCAGCAGGGATGGGAGCGGAGTAAAGCAACGCTGGGCTTTCAGGGCTTGACCTGTGCTTAAAGAGCAGAGTGAATATGGGGACACAATGAGAGCGTGCCCCTACAAAGATCTCCTCATTGCCTCCTTGGCTTTGCATTCAGAAAGAAATCATCCATCAGAGAGAAGCCCTTTTAATAACCCGTGACTGCTTTTATGGTTTTATCCTACGTAACAGAGTGTGGTATCAGCAGTGAAATGGCAACCTCAACAACATACCCAGTGGTTTGGCTCCTCAACTTCTGGTTCTTCAAAAAACACACTGTTGCTGTTGATTACAACATACCTGCTTATCTTGTCAAAGGAAAAGTACTCCCTCCACCTGGGTGAGGATGCCATCTATATATCTCCTTAGGTTTTTCAGCCCCTTTGGAGCCTCTGTCTGATGGCCAGAGCCATTCCCGACAGCGGGAGAAGGAGAACTGCCCAACCCAGAGCTGCCTTCGGGAACAAGAGGCAGGTATCTCCCCAATCCTGGGAATGAATGGATGTCTTGGCTAGCCCAGGAGGGCCCAGCCTGCCTCAGAAACACGGCAGGACAACGTGAGCAGATGCAGGGAGTCCTGCTGGCACCGCAGCCGCTTGCCCCACGGCCGCCGATGGCAGCTGGGCCCCGGGGAGTGACAGGCTCCTGATGGCAGCAGCACGTGTAGCATCTTCATGTGACATCCACAGGTGGGGCGGAGGGGAAAACAGTTTTTATCTGTTGCTATGGAGTCATGATTAGCTGGTGTGTCTTCAGAGCCTGCCGAGGAGAAACGAAGGCTATTTTCTTATATAGATGTCATGAAATCAATCCTTGCAGAATTTCTGGAGTCAAAGGCTAAGCAGGTTTGCCTGAATACCTTCTGCTACTTGATACACAAATAAATCTAGCCGGGAGACCTCAAATGAGTGTCATTTTTCAGCCGGAGCTGATCGCAGAAAAAATTACTCTTTAGTTTCATTTGGAATTGTTTACGTGCACAGCAACATAACAAAAGTGTCTTAAGTGAAACGCAGCGATTACCCTCGCAGAAAATGAGTCTCAGAAAATTAAGCAAAAAAAACCCCAAAACTTCCCTTATTGCAAAGGAGGACAGTGACTTCAGAAGAAACTTTTCCCTTATTCTCTCCAAACGCTAAAAGAAAACCTGATGTTCTTCTTTTAAAATGTGTCTGCCTCTAGGTCTTTGGCACAGGTTTACTGATGGGAGGGCCGGCAATCTATTTAATGACTGCATTGACGTCAATAGCATAACTGAAATACTTACTAAGATGCATGAGTCCAACTTTCAGGGGGTGTGTGTTCCCAGGCAGGCGCAACACACGAAACGGACTCTCGGGCGGGAATGAACTACCCCCGGAGAGGGACAAACGGCCTCCGGGATGTCCCCAGCACGGCCTGGGGCACGGTCACCTCTGTGTGTTTGTCCCCTGGGTCACTTTTCATGTTTGCTTTGAAACACGCTTTTAATTTCTCCAAGCAGCAAGAACCACTTTACCCTTCAACAGCCTTAATTTTCCCCGGCCGCATCATTAAGCTGATGTCTGCTTGATTTCTTTCACAGTTCTGCTTAGTTTCTAAATAATCCGCGTCGTTCTAGCGCTGCATCCTTTAGGAATAACATTTGTAGGCGATACGTAAGCTTACAGCACCGCTGAATTTCCTGCACACAATTTACACTCCTTAGCTCAGCTGTTTAGTCACCTCCTTGCTCCTCTGGCGCCCTTGTGAAACACCACATCTACTCAGACTCGGACAATCTGTCCCCAAAATCAAAAAGGCCAGATCTTCAGCCAAACTCCCAGCAGACCAACAGAATTCCCAATGAATCTTCTATTTTCTACATGCCCAGAGCCATTCTCCGCACGCCAAGCAGAGGAAGTGTGGTGCAAGAGCACCAGCTCCATATTAATTTCTTGGGATTTATAGATATTTGTGACTGAGAGCTGACTTTGATGCACGGGGCTTGTTAACTCCCAAGCAGAAGTGGGGACTCTCGTGAGCACAAGCACCGGCATTATCCAGTCTTTTGTTTATGCTTTATACAAATGTTCGTGCACGGGTCTGTGTACATCTTACACCCACATACAAAAAAAATGAAAGAGTACAAGTTTTGAGTTCGTGTAAAGGCATGTGAGAAGTGCAGACAAACGTGCAGATGTGCAGGAAAGCAGAGGCTAAGGCACAAGCAAAAAAAAAAAAACAAACAAAAAACAAACCCAATCTTTCACCCCCATCCCCAGAGAGGAATTTTAACAAAGCTTTAATCCCATGAGCCCTGAAAAGCCCATGTATGACATATCCCGAAGCGCTACACCCCCCCCAAGCCTCAGGTTGCAAAGCAAATCAGCTATATTCTACTGCTAGGTACATAATTAATTGTGAGGACACACTATAATTATGCAGCGTGGAAAATATCCAAGGGGCACTCGGTTGCCTGCTCTGGAGAGAAGTTTCTGCAAACCCTCTCCCAGCTCCTGAATGCAGCAGCCGGTGAAAGACCATTTATTTTAGAGGGAATTAGGGCCAATGAAATAAATAACTATGTAGGAAGGAACAAAACTAAGCAGGAAGCACCAGACTGGTTGCTGGTTAAAGATTTTACTAGTTGAATCAATTGGGTAGGATCTAAAGGCCTTTCACTGATGCCAGGGGAGGAGAGGGCTGAACTGGGAAGAGAAGGTGCCGATGGATTCACCGAGCCCAAGGTAACGCCAAGATCAACGGAAGTAACTGTGGCAGAGGCTGCCTTTGAAAAGAAAACAGCAATGAGAATAGGAGAGAAATGTCACAGACACTCGTGTGACATCGTATTTATTCTATAGCTGCTGCCCAAGTACCTTCTCTGCACCAGCCACCAAGGTCCTGGCCCTGCCCTTGTGCTCTGCGATGCCGCACACCGCTAAGGAACCTCTCCCGGACTGAAGTATTCCCATTATCATTCCCAGCTGCGAAGTACAGGAGCTAATTAAGGATTTATGTACTTTTCGCTTGGGCTTCATATTTCCACGTTATGGTTTCTCAGTTAATTCATAAAAGCAATTTTGTTCGTGCCTGTGATCTGCAGTTATAACAAAACAACAGGAAAAATCTGCCAGATTTACTGAAGCTGATACCAAGGACAAAACACAGGATGTTCAATACATATTCCTCTTCCTTTTATGGCTGTGCTTCTAAGGTTAAGAAAGCCCTGAAATTCACGGTGACATCAGTATGGGCTTTGGAAGCACTTTGTCCCCTGAAAAATCCCAGAATTTTTCACGCTTGCAAGAAAATGAAAGCAAAAAAAAAAAAAAAGAGAAAAGAAAAAAAAAGAATGATTTCATAATTCCGCCGCAGCTCACTCGTTTCACCATGGGCCTGGGTCCTCGGTGACGCAACATCTTGGGAGTCCACAAACCAGGCTTTTGGCTCCTCTGGCTTCGAAACAACCGCCAAACCCCGCACGGTTCTAGCAGGAGCAAACAGCTGGCGAGTATTACTTCCAGTGCAAACCCCCAACGTAATTTGTCTCCCCCCCCAGGGTAATTTTATTAATGTATGCTACTTCGTTTTAAACCCCGAGTTCTGTACTTTTCATAACAAGACATAAATCACTCCTCTCATGACAAATAAAGGGAGACATATACGAGGCGCTCAGACGGATCGCGATTGATCGGGGTAAAAATCTATGAATCAACGTGTGACACGGGAGAGCTAAAATAAGCTAAAATACAATCCCGAGCTTTGCCGGCTAACCCATCTAGAGAATATAAACACACTTCACTTCAAAACACATTCTTTTATCTAGAGGGATGTAACGCAGCCTAGTCCCAATCAAAACATTGCTGTTTCCTTCTCCAAAACTTTCAGGAAAAACACCCGGCATCCTTTCAGACACAGGAGCCGTTGGCACATAACTGGAAGTGTTCCGATAGGAAAATCTCTCCTTCCTTTCATAATTTCCAGATCAGAAGCCATCTAGGGAAAAAAAAAAGCTGCAAACACTGAAAAAATTATCCCCCTAAAAAAAATCTTTGTTCTTGCTGCATTTAAATGGAAACTTCCTTAGAAAGTAAATGACTGCCATTGTTTTCTGCTCTGCTGAAATGAGTTACAGTGTGTAAGAATGGATGGAAATGGGTAAAGGAAGGGAATCATCCAATTAACGAAGGCTGGACAGAATGCCCGTGGCCTCCATGGGAAATGAGAGAGGAACCCGGAACGCTCTCTGGGCAGCAAAGTGGGGACAGCAAACGTGACAGGTAAATATGGCCAGAAATTCAGAACGGTCCTGGCTTCTGAGCTAGAAGAGCACAAAGTGAGAAAGTCAGTAACGGCGCCTCAGCAGCACCATCAGGCTCTTGGCCAGAGTCTTCCTTCAACACGTCAAAGCTGCTGTCCCTCCTCGGCCAGCCCACATGGAATGGCAGATGCGGTGCCTTACGCTGGCCTGGAAGGGATGGCTTCAGCCTAGAGACCAGATCCTGCGAGAGCGGGTCAAATTCATGGAGAAAAAATAATCTGAAATGGAATTTAACCACGAGCCCCAGGCGTTTTCACTAATAATGTCAATATGGGCTTTTGTCATGTAGGAAATAACACAATTTCCTATCAATCGCAAGACTATTCCTCATTCTTACCTACAAACTGTCACAATTCACTAAGGTTGTAATGATACAAGTCCCACTTTATGTTTCATTTGAAGACTTCACCTAAAGTCCGTTAAGTTACATGCTCAAGAACTCATTTTCTCAAGGGGACACGAATCCAGCCCAGAATGTTCTACAAATTCCACAAGCCCTTTTTTTACTAAACAAAAATCCACAAATGGCTCATTTCCACATCTGGACATTATTTTTTTTTTTTTCCACAGCTCAGGTAAGATGTCACTATAATTTATTTTAGCTATATCCACCTATCCACATATAATTACTAGCACTGAAACATTAAAAACCATGAGTCAGGATCACAAGGTTAAAAATACTGCAAGTTGGATTCTTTTCAGTTGCTTTCTCTTTTTGAGCTTTGCAGGATAACACAAAACTTGCTCTACAATTATGTGCGTCAGACCCTTCAATCAAAAAGAAAGCTGAAATTTTCACGTATTTAATTTATTAGAAGCTTGGGTTAGCTAAAAAGTAACGTTGGCAGCAGTGCAGAAAAATATCCACAGAGTGTTAAAAAGTTGAAAGCAATTGTTTCCACAGAAAGCGTTAAGAAAATTAATCAAAAAAATTCCTGGAACGGAATTCTCTCCTCGTTATTAGACTCTGTAACCTATATAAACAGATCTATGGAAAGGTTATGAAATTTTCCATTATTTTCTTCACACAGGCCACAAAAATCAAAAAGTCTTGCTAGAACAGATTTTTAAATAAAGGGACGAGTTGCATTCCTGCTCGTAGCCCTGACTCACTGCTGCTCACAAAGAGGGAGTGAAGGAAAAGGTGCTTAAGACCGCGTTGACCAGTTTTGATCCTGCATCAGAGGTTTCCACATTCCGTTAATGAGTCTTGAGGAACGTAATCTGGAAGTCTCCAGAACTCTACGTGTCCCCAGACAGTAAGTAATACACAGGATGAAAAGGAATGATAGTTCGTTAGCCAGGCTTCACGCACTGTAAAAAAATTAAGTTTTATTAGTCCTTCCAAGCACGTAATTATTGGAAAGGCTGAGATTAAACCTTACAGATGGGCACTCCTCCAAATCTTATCTCCTTCTCCGTGGGAGTAACCTTTAAATTAGCGCAAGCAGGGCCAGCTCTGCTCCTCAGAGGGGTCCCACAAGCTCCCAGCACTGCAAGGCTAAAGCCAGGTGTAAAAAATAAAGAAACCTGTCACAAGCAGGTTGCTTCTGCTTCCCATCCTCAGCATTCCACCCTTCCTGCTCCCACCCTCACTGCTCACTCGGCTCACGCTGCTGCCCACCCCACCTTGCCTGGGCACCCCGGGGAGACACTGAGCCCCCCCCAGGGGAGGGGGTCCCTTGCTCCCCCTCCATCTGGTTGCTTGGCTCGGTGTTATTGTCCACCCTCATCCTAGTCAAACCTGCTGGCATTCCCTGTGGTGTCTGACCTGACACGGGGGTGAGGACAAGGTGACTGAGGGACACCACGTGCAGGGGGGGGGGCGAGCAGACAGGGAAGAAGATGCAATTAGCCACACTCACGGACTTCTGCTCTCGTTTGATTGCTAAATGCAGATTTCAAAAGACCACAAGCAAACAACGAAGCAACAACAACAACAAAAAAAAAGCCCTTCCAGGGCAGCCTAATAAGAGCAGAGGAAGTTTCACCTAAGAAATCTTTTTTTTTTTTTTTTTAAGATTTTAATTTTTAAATAGATAACATGTAAAAAAACTGAAATAAACAGGATGAAAAAAAAATACAATAAT
>JAOQGM010000004.1:32861875-32872647 GCA_027564225.1 Gallinago stenura | reverse complement strand
TGGAGGGGTTCAAGGGCAGGTTGGAGGGGGCTTGGAGCAACTTGGGCTGGTGGGAGGTGTCCCTGCCCAGGGCAGGGAGGTAGAACTCAATGGTCTTGAAGGTCCCTTCCAACCCAAACCAGGGGGGCTGGTCTATGGGCAGGCAAGGCTGAGCAAACACCCTGGAGCCCACCACTGCATCCTGTGAGGGCTGAGCCCCACCATACGTGCTGGATACCCCTTCTCAGATCAGTAACTCCATAAACTGTCGACCTGAGCGTTCTTCCCACAGCTCAGCCCCCAGCCGGGGTCTTCAACCCTTCATCTCCTGCCATGAAAGCTGCATGTGCCCGATCGCTGCTGGCCACATCGTTTAAATTGGAAAAATGGATTAAAATTAGCCTGTTCAAGCTGAGATGAAACCCCAGGAGGAGACTTGAAGGAGACGTAGCACCAGCCCATGCTCTCCTACCCCAGCTCAGGCTTCTGCCTTCTCCACCCCAAGGCACGACACCATTTCTGAAACTTTTCCCCTTGCTCTCCGGGCTTTTGTTGAATTCCAGCAGAAACCTGGCCCCTTCCTTCACGTTGGGGCCAGCTCCTGAGTTTTCAGGTGAGGAAACCTTTCTGCAAACCCATTGATGTGCTTGGAACTGGACGTTGGCCAAGAAAGCCATCAGTCCCGGGGGAGCGAGGGGGACCGCGTGCTCTCCATCTACCAGCGTCTGGAAAAGCTCAAGATTATAAGCCCGGGGTGGGGAGACAAACAACGGGTATTCCCTTCATATCGCTCAGCCAGAAGAAAAAAAATATAAAATAAAGTGACACAGTTATATTAATAACCCAGCGTCACCCAACAAAACATCTGACCGGGGGGGACGTGAAATGCCAGGGAGATAGTGAGGGCCTGGTGGCAAGTCATGCAAAAAGCCAACCAGATAAAAGGGTGGCAGGAGATGAAAACCCCTAATGTCAAGCCCTTTTGTGCTCGGCGGAGACAGCCCTAAATGGTGGGTGATGGGCGCTCTCTGCCAAGGTACTGCTTTAATTGGGCACGGGAGAGCGCGCCGCGTGTTCCATAACGGAGCGGAGAAGGAAGACGGCATGTGCCAGGATGAGAGGCCACGGAGATGTCACCCTGCCAAAGTGTGGAGATTTATTACTGGCTGGAACACATCTTATGCGTTATGGCTCTTCACCGTCGTGAGAGATGTTCTCTGGGATTTAATCTAACAACGCAAGCTTCCACACGCGTGCTGCTCACCAGACACACACAGAAACCAAGTTCTGCCTAGATTTCCAAGTTTTCCGAAGTTTACACCACTAGTCTTGGGAAGCAAAGCCAGAATTAACACCCCTTTTCATTTCCTCAGGTGAGGTGTAAGCAAAAAAGCCACCATTGAGAGAACCCAAGAAGATAACAATGGACATGCTGGTGGATCTCATCCCTATCAGGGCTCTCTCACATGGTGGCTCGGTGGCCACATAGAGCCACCAGTGCCACCTTGAGGATGCACCGCTCCGATCTGAGTGGCAAGGGTGGCTCTGATGGAGCAAAGTCCTCTCTGGGAGCAGAGGCTGAAACCTTCTGGGTGCCTCCAACACATCAAAAGTTGGCCCAACTCCTAAGTTCTAGCAGCAACCCACATGGCTTCTTAGGGCTACAAAGATCATTAGGGACCTGAAGCAACTGGGGTCTTTTTAGTCTGGAGAAGACTGAGGGTAGGATCTGATCAATGCTTATAAATACTCAAAGGGTGGGTGTCAGGAGGATGGGGCCAGTCTTTTCTCAGTGGTGCCCAGGGACAGGACAAGAGGTTATGTTCCACAAACTGGAACATAAGATGTTCCACCTAAACATGAGGAGGAACTTCTTCCCTTTGAGGGTGGCAGAGCCCTGGCAGAGGATGCCCAGAGAGGTGGTGGAGTCTCCTTCTCTGGAGACATTCCAGACCCACCTGGACACCTTCCTGTGGGACCTGCTCTGGGTGGCCCTGCTCTGGCAGGGGGCTGGAGGAGATGATCTCCAGAAGTCCCTTCCAACCCTATAGCATTCTGTGATTCTCCAACAAATCTGCGATGTAGAAAATGCGAGCAAGCTCAACTGAGCTGCTTCTTGAACTCAAACTTAATGGATCAGTTAATAAACCCTGGTACTTTGTCACAGAAGCAACATCCCAGGGTTGCTCCTTCCCGGATTCTTGTGGCAGCTCCATAATCATCTGAAAAGCGCCTTCAGCACTTGAACCTCTTCCCAGCACAAAACGGTTCAATAGCAGCATTCAAGCCCAGAGTAGCTGGACGGGCTGCGCTCCATCTTCACAAGAGTAGGAAATTCTTGCCACAACCATAGAAAGAAAAAAAAAAAAAATCACTTAGCACAAATAAGGTCTTTTTTTTAAAACCACTGATTAAATAGATATTCACAAGATCGAGCACAATAGCTTTGATGGAGCCGTTGCAACCTATTACATAAATCCTCATTCATGCCCAGGAGAGCTTTTCCTTTTCTTTTTTAATAACAGAAGAGGAAAAAAAAAAAAAACCGCAGCCACGGAAAAGACATGAAATTGCATAAAAACGCATGACTGGTAAGTTCAGGACTTAAAAAACTCAGAGAAGCAGAAAAGAGGGAGCTTTTGGGCTGGAAACCTCAGCTGCGAGCCCGTGCCGGGTCCTTGGATCACCCGCTCTGGGGGCTGCGGGATTCAACCCCCTGCTTCAGGAGAGCTGTAATTACAAGGTTTAATTACGGATGCAGGGGAGGGCTGACAAGGAAAGCAAAGCATTAGGCGAGGGGGCTGGTCGATAATTAGAACCCCCCGATAATTAGAAACTCTGTCCCTTCTTCTCTAGATGTTCCTCCAGCACCTTCCAGCCCCGCGTTAACGATCATTAGCACCCTGCTATTTACGCTTCCATCAGGCCTGATGGAAGGCAATATTCCTGCTAGAGCTTTGGCAATTTTCCTTGTGTCCTCCCAAAACTGGATTCCTTTGCCACAATCCACTCCTTAACACATGGAATCAGAAATAAATACATCAAGTTGCGTCAGCCACCAGCTGGCCTCGTTAGCCGGGCGGGCTCTACTGGACATAAAAACTGGTCTGGGAAAGTGCAGAGTTTAATAAAATAGTTTTTTTAAACACTGTAAAATTTTATTGCAGTGAAGCAGAAAAGGGGGTCAGCTTGTTCTTCCAAACTCCGCTCCAAACAATTTTTTATCTTTATAGATGAAAAAAAAAAAGCCAAAGCCAAACCACGTAGGCAGCTTTTTGTGATGGGAGTGAAAGTGGGACACTCGATATATCCCCACTTCAAAACTTCACTCCCAGGTGTCTGTTCCTTCTGCTAATATTTACTCTCTAGATTTTTCAAGAAAGCCCTTTTCTGCTCTCTCCATGGCTGGAAACGACACAGCATCTTCTTTGCTGCCACTTTCCTCCTCTAAATCTCCGTTCCCACAACCATCTCCAGCCACGAACGGATGAAATCAACCTGCAACCGGGTGGACTCGCTCTCGCCGGAGTCACGGTGTCGTACAACGCTGGGAGCTCCATGGCCCTACCAAGGTGGTCATGATGGACTTGACAACTTGGGCCAACACCAGGACTCAAACCAGAAGGCAGCATCCTCCTCGAGACAGCATCGAGAAGCACGCTGATCTTGAGAGATCCGTAACTTCAGGAGCAGACAACGTGTAACGAAGAAGCTCCTAACCCTGCCTTTCTTCTCTTGGTTGGACGTTGGAGCTCTGCAGCCAGGTGGCCCTATGGGAGGTGGAAAAGGGCTTGGTGACACAGGATGGCCAAGCACAATGCATCCCTGTGGGGTGTCCTCTCTGCCTTGCTTCTTGCAAGAGAGGGACGAGTTTGTACCTGCCTAGTGATGGGTGTCCTTCCAAAGGCAGCCATGCAGAGGTTCTTCACAACCAGGCAGGACACAGCTTCTTCTCCTGGATTCGCTGGCCCAAGCCACCCCAATGAGACAGGCTTCTGTCTCATTGAGTCCCCTCTTCCCACTCACTGGCCATTGATGTGGACATCACGGAGAACCAACCACATCTTTTCTGCTCCTCAGCATCGGAACGGTTTAATGAGAAGTGTTTGTTTAGGAGACCCATGGACTCTCAGTCCCACAGCTGGTCCCCGATCACACGTAAGACACCTGTTGAACCTCTCTGGGTGCTCAGCCTTTCTCTGCTCCGCTTCGCGAGGCACAGCCCAGCCGGCAAATCCAGGAATTTAGTTCACCGGCGTCACCCTTCCTTTTCCTCATGACATCATCCAGCTCCAACGCCCCCGGGCCGCTCGCCGGAGTCGGGAACTGCTGACGTGTGTGGGGATTCTCGCTTCAGCTGGAGTGGAGATGATTTATAAGAAATCCCCTGGCTGCATTTCCTCCAGCTGGCTTCCAGCTCCTTCCCTTGGTGTGGGTTGGGTTTTTTTGGTTTTGGTGTTTTTTGGGGGTTTTTTCTTGGTTTTTTTTTTTGTTGTTGGTTTTTTTTTATACAGTAAAGCTTCTCCAGGGCTCAGCCCACCCTGGGGTGGCCCCGCTGCCCCCACACTCGGCACAAGATACACCCGAGGCAAAGCACTTCAGGCTTTCCATGGGGAAAAACCGAGCTGAGCTGGCCCATTTCAGGCTCACGGGTGAGCAGGTGACACCGAGCCATCGATCCCACAGCTGGACTCCAGATGTTGGGTAAGGGGCTTGCAGCTGGGATGGCTCCTGAAGGACTGAGAACCAGGAACAAAGACTGAGACCAGCAGGACTGGGACAGATTCAGCACTTCAGTGGGAAGTTCACCTCACCCAGTAATTAAGTCACTCCCACCCAAGCCCATGTAACAGCATTGAAGCAATTACTTGGCAGAGTTAAGATTCAGGTCCAGAAACCTGGAAGAAACTTCATTGGTCCCTGCATCTGGTCCTCTGCTCCTGCAGACTCCGCACCAGACAATCTTCTCCATTGACCCACCAAGCTTTCTCCTCAGCACTTGGTTTCTTCAAATTTCTAGCACATCTCCCCAGCGGCACCACTCTACCACGAGGTCTCACCACCAGCATCTCAGGTGGACCACGAACACTTGCCGGGGTGACCCCACACCCCAGACCCATGGCTTGCAATCATCCTGCAGCCAGCACCCCGGCTCTCCTCCTTGGCTCTTCTCAGCCAACGAGTCTCCAGCGTGGAGCTGAAGCTTCTCTTATCAACCCTACTTCATTGACCATATGCTTCTCAACTGCTGGATGTCACCAAGACCAGGCAATCCCTCCAGTGCCACACCACAACGGGCAGCAGCTGGCGTGGAGAAGAGCAAGAAGATGGAATCAAGGCAAACACAGCCATGAAAACCAGAAGATTGGAAGATCAGGAGATGAGAAACCCCATTGCTGACCCCCTCCGGCCTACGAGTGGACCTTCTGTGCCACCAATTTCAGTCTATTTCACCCACAGCTCATTCCTTCTCCACCTCACAGCTCCTGCACTTACTTGATAGAGGGAAAGAAAGCAGTTGTCTAATTAAAAACACCCATTAGAACTGGGAATGATGTACCTAAGACAGACCCATTCCACCGCTGCCGTCACGTTTTTAATTAACCTCTCCTTCAAAACTAATTGCTAAACCATCTTGAAATGTCTCTTCCTCTGCTAAGGAAGAGGCAAAAACTGAACAGAAGTGTCAAAATACAGCATATAATAAAGACTAAAACAAGATTATATACTATCAGTGTAAAAAAAAATAGATTTTTATAAGAGACCTGAACAATAAAACGCGATTTAGAGCTTTTCAAGAGCTTTGCTAGCTTGTTCTTTGCATAACTTCTGAAATTCTCAGGCAAGGTTGAGTTTGTAGTGCAGTTCTAAGGAACAGATTATAAATAGAAGGACATAACTTTTTTTCCCCCCTCCTCTCTTTCTAAATAGATATTAAATCCCAGAAATATTTATCTAACTCTTCAGAAAACCAGAAGAGCCGGGTCCCTCAGGAGCGAGCAGTTCGGCGACACACACCGCAGTTTAACGGGTCCATATTTCACCATTTTAAGTTTTTCTGGATGCCAAGGAGCATCCTGATAGATAGGACACCGGCACCGATAGAGGGGACACAGCCATGGGGAAGTGACCTCCCTGCCTCACCGACAGCCCCAGCCTTCCTTCTCCAACATTCATTATTGTATTTTATGTTTATGCAAAGATTGAAAGCATCTGGGAAATAGCAGGCGACCGCTGAAGAGAGATCAGGCTTCTTTAGTTAACAAGGAGCTGCATTGAGGCTCCTTCCCTTCCCCTGTGCTCTGAAAGGGGAGTTTTGGGGCCAAATCCTGCCGATTTGTTGACTCGGTGCCCTGTTGGCACCCAACAGAGCTGCTGGTTTGGGCTCCGCTCCCCACAGCGCTCGTGGTGAGATACAACAGGTTTATTTCTTTGTTTTCTTAATCTTGATCTTAATCTTAATTTTCTTTGGACAAAATACATTGGGTACCAAATACACTGACTTCATGTCTACCTTGTGTCTGGTCAGAATCACCAAATTGCCTAGGTTGGAAGGGACCTTTCAGATCATCCAGTCCAACCATCAACCTAAGTCTGATAAAAAACCCCATCACTAAACCATGTCACTAAGAATATGCCAAAACGCCCCGGATCCGCTCCTGGGGGTGACATGACTGCCCACAACGTTACGGTTGGGAAGGTCCCCTGCCTACACCCCAAAATGTACTTCTTGGCTACGCTGTGGCTCAACTCGCAAGGGGATTTCAACTGGGGACAAACATGAAAGTGTCTTCTGTTCCCATGGGTACCCGCAAGAACATGGGCTGCTTTGAAGTCTATCATAAGGCTCCTTTTTTTTTTTTTCTCCTCTTTTCAGCTCTAGGCAAAGACCAAAAAAAAAAAATTTAAAAAAATCTCAATGCTATGGCAACTTTCCCTGGACAAACTTGTCACCTACCTACAATTAAACACAGGGATGTCAACATTCCAGGTGGAATATGACAAACTGTGCAGGGATGAAGATCTTTTGATGCACACTGCGGGTCGATGCAGGACAACGTGGAGACAGTTTCCCTGGTGTTCAAGAGCCACGAGTGAAGTTCAAAGATTGAGGCTCAGAATCACGGCAGGGAATCAAAACATTATCCAAGCAAATTCTGATGTCTTGGGTTCCTTTCACCTAAAGCCATTGCTCTGGTCATGGCACTCTGTAGAAACAGGTCCAGTCCCAGAAGATGGCACTTGACTCCTCCTGTCCAAAAAGCTAAGGACGACAGTCATCCTCTTGACATTTGTCAAGAACTCTAGATATGTTCTCCAAGAGAGTCACCAGGGCAGGATTTCAGGCTCCTTGGTGCTGAGGGCTGGAAAGAATGTCATGAAGTCTATCTGGAGCTTCCTCCAGTAGCACCAGGAGGACTCAGCAGCCCTCCTGAGCGGCTGAAGCCACCGGGGTGAGGTGGCCCATGCAGAGATGAGCACAGCAGACCCACAGCTAATGGAGAACGACTAGTCTGAAACAATTACCTGAAATTTTAATTCTGAATATATTTTGGGGATTTCCTCTGCTAGTGTAAGTCATACACGAAGCATTGTTGAATTATGTCTTTGCAGCCACGTTGGCACGTGGAGGCAGGAGATGAAGAAGCCACCTGAAAGGCTAACCCAGGGTATCCTGCACCAGGATATGGGACCATAAAGGCACTGCAGTGCTTTGATGGGCTCAGACTTTAAGGAGGTGATCTTCCAGAAGAAGTACAGGGTTCCCCCAAGATTTCTGCTGATGCAGAACATGAAGACAAATATTGCACTGTAGAAGCAGGGTACGAGTTGGTGGAAACCAGCAAGTCCAGTCAGCATTCACACACTGCCAGAAAGGGGTCCACCAGGCTGGGAACGCTGCCCAAGAGCTCCAGCCCAGGTCCAAGGGCTGCATCTGGGGCCACCAGCACCCTCGAGCTCTCCTTGCCAGGCTCCCACAACATCCAGGTCGTGCCGGGGGCCTCTGAGAGAGTTTAACACCCATTTCCCTGTTTCTTTGTTTTTTTCAGGAGAAAGATCTTGCCAACAACCTGCCTCTCACTTTTGCAGAGCAGCCTTGGATAAACACGGAGGGACCAGCACTTGGCAGGGAAGGCTGTTTATGGAAACAGGTACCAGCTGGGGGAGGACTTGGGGTGGCAGCCCCCTAAAAGCTCCTGGATCTCCTCATCCCTCCCCGGGGAGGGCGACGAGGACAACTCCTCCAACAGCTACAGGTTCAGCCCTTCTCCCACCCAAGGGACACCCGTGTACGGAATCTCCCCTCCTACTGATTTCCAAGACTGGATGATTCCACCCCAAATATTTGTTTACAAGCTGAAGAACCAGTGAATGATGCGATACACAGTTTTGTGGGAAAAAAAAAAAACAACAAAAAAGGGTGAAGTTTGTGCAACAACATCTCGAGAACTGTATTATCAGTGAAGTCAAATGAAATGAATATACACAAGCTAAGATTCAACCTCTTGGTTCTTCAGGCATTAAGTCATTCCGAAGACTTAATTTTAAAATACAGAAGCGTTCCGAGAATATTTTCGTAATTACAAACCAATAAGAGACAAAAAAAAAGTGATCAAGGAGGAATAATTACATAATTTCCAGCTGAACTCGCTGCTCAGGAGCTCTCCCAGCTCAGAGGAGCAGGGATAAGGGAATAGCAGGAATAAATAGCTCCTGGGCTCAGCGCTGTTGCTGCGGCCGATGACTCACCGCTGTTACTGGGACCACATCCCAGAATAGTCGCGCGAGGCTGCGTGCTGCATACACAACGAGCCAGGAGGGACTTACTATTAAATGGAACAGATTTGGGGTTTTAAGGATTCGTGTGGTCACATCATAAAAAACACAAAAGCTGTTCAGTATTTTACTGCAACGCGGGGGGGTTCGGGTCCCGAAGCCGAAGGTACCTGCTCGCCAGCGGGGGAGAAGCAGCCCCTGCACCCACCTGGGCATCCAGGGAGGGATTTCACATCACACCCCCGGGGGTAAAACACACCATCCCGGGAGAAAAACCACACACGGTTTCATAGAAACACAAGGGAAGAAGTATGGATATCTGATAGCTTAGAAAAAAGAGACTTAATTAAAATATATGTGTCTTACCAGCCAGAGCAGGACGGTGCATCACCCTGATCGTGCTGAATTCAAGATGGGCAACGAAGTAGCATGAACCCTTAGCCCAGGACTGCCCTGGAAGCCCCCCAAGGACCTTCCTAGGGACACCCCCAGCTTCCCCTAATAAATGCTTAATCCCCAACACAGGTGGTGCCTGTGCTAACGTGCCACACCTGTGGGCTGGTTGCCCTTTGCAGTGAATTTCAAAAGCCTTTCGGAATCAAAACCCTCTCCTTGTGCCTGATAACAGGATTTTGTATGTATTACAGGGGAAAACACATCTTTTTTTTCCATCTCCAAGCAATGTCCAGTACTCAGGGTCCAATAAACCATTCTCAACATGCTGCCACATCAAGGTATTTACTTCTATCTTTTTTTTTTTTTTAAATGTGAACTGCACCTTCAGATTTTACCAGCCACTAATTCTTCAGGTTTTCCTCTTAGGAAGTTTGCTATTTTTATTCTATGTTGGTTTCTTAAGAGAATTCCCATTCTGTCCTCCAAACGAGCACACCAAATCACAGAAAATCCTTCCTTGTCTCTGCAGGAAACCTCCCCCCTTTCCCCCCCCCAGCCATTTTAAGCAGGTGCCCACTTAAATGTCCTCATGAGCCCAACAAAGTCCCTTCCTGGTGGGGACGTGTCCTCTGGCTCCCCAGCAGAAAGCCCCCATGGCCAGCACCTCCGTGCTCATCCCACCCTTCCCAAAAATCTCATGTTCCTGGAGCCGGGGTGGAAAAACAGGAAAAAAAACCAAACTGAAATGACAAAGATGGGGGTTTCAAACTGGGTTTGAGGTTCTCTGCGATGCAGAAGCCCCTTGTCCATCCAGCTCCCGTGGGTCACCCCTCACTGGTGACCCCGCAGCCTCCTGCTGGATCTGCCTCCTTTTCTGCTTTAAATTCTGCCTGAATTCCTAATAACTGCTGCGACTTCCCTGGAAAGACGTCAGCTGCTGCCCTAGATACCGGCTCTGCTCCGCCAAACGCTCTCTCCCAGACTTCCCCAGCTTAGGGCTCCTCTTAGTCCCACCATCCTTCAGCCCGTCCTCAGTTCCCCTCTCCAGCCATCCCACCCGAGGACCACCCTCCCCAGCTCCCTCTCCTTCTCCCTGACGGCTGTGCAGGAAAGCCAGCCTTTATTTGTCATTTCCCCCCCCCTCTTTAGACAAGAGTTTTGCTCATTTCCCTGCAGACTTTGGCTCCCCCCAGGCTGCAGCCTGTCCTTGGAGGATGGGACCGATGCTCTCCTGGACCACGGGCTCCCACCTTCAGCAAAGAGCCCTCTATCAAACCCAGCTCCTCTCCTAATTCTCTTCCTTCTGCAAAACAAACCCCCCTGTGCTTTTGTCCCCGGGGCCAAGCCATGGGAACCATGAGAGCTTCCCAGCCAGGATGGGGGTGGGGGGGGACAGAGCAACGCTCAGCAGCAAATCTTCTTTTAAAATTTTAGATTTTAACGGGCTGAAAGCGAGTGTCCAGACTACGACCTGCTCCTTTTTCCAAACGTGTATGATGTTTGCTTTTTTTTCCCCCCCGCACGCTCTTCTGCTTTTCTTGTCACGGTCCCCCATGACATCCTGCTTGCCAAATTGGAGAGATATGGATTTGATGGGTGGACTGTTCAGTGGATAAGGA
>JAOQGM010000004.1:32804294-32822522 GCA_027564225.1 Gallinago stenura | reverse complement strand
TGGTGGGAGGTGTCCCTGCCCAGGGCAGGGGGTGGCACTGGATGGTCTTGAATGTCCCTTCCAACCCAAACCATTCTATGATTCTACCATACGCACTCATATTTATATGTATTTACATATATATACACACGTATTTTTTTTTTTTTAGTATACATATATACACACACACTGACATAAAAAAGTCCCTACCTGCTTACTAGCCTAGAACTACTGAGTTTTATGGGTAAGAAACTATTCAACACACAGGCATAAAGAGGGAAACTCCCTACTTGGCAAGCAATTAGAAAGTCTTCCACAAACATAGGGCCTTTGTAAAAATGCTAAGTCTATAAAAGCAATATAAATATCTATTTCACATGTATTATGTAAGCAGAAAAATCCGGTATTTAACCAAGTATTGTAGTACTTAGATTATTTATGGCAAAGTTATTTTCAAGGAATTAGAATAAAACATTGACGTTTAGTTCTTTTAGTGCCTACGGGTCACAATACTGAGAGCGCGAGAATCCTTAAAAATAAAGGTTTGAACACATTCAATATATATAAAATATCCACCATTAAATATCATGGTGACACCACTGTGGCACTTCCCATATCTAGAATGGAAGGTGCTCTGAAGGAGCTGTATTTTATCCTGTCCAAGGGCTGGTCCTGCTCCCACTGCTGTCAAAGGGACTTTAATGACAATTAATATCAGTGCTTAATGACAATAAAATTGTCCCTTAAGTCTTCAATAGGCCCCTCTGTGCTAAAGGGGTAAACAAACATACCCGTGTCCTTCACTGGTAGGATTTAATTCTAATGTTGAGTTCTTTAATTCGTAAAATCTAAATTAAAAATAGCTCTTCTGCATTACTTATTCTAATTTTAATGAAAAATTCATTTTAAAAGCTTTAAAGAAAATTACGAGTTTCTGCATGAAATCCAGAAAAAGGGAAGCAAAAAAAATGGTAACTTTTAGGTGGAAAGCACTATTTTTTTTGATGGGAAGAACCAGGACCCTGCTCTCCAGGCGGGAGAGGAGACAGCACGGGGAAGCGGAGATGCGACTTGCTGTGATCTGCCACCCAAAGGGGGCTTTTTTTGGTAGGCAAGGAGAAAAACTACAGTTATGAGTAGCAAATAAAAATACCCAATGGGTCTGTTCTCTAACAAAAATAAAAAATAAATTGCTCGGTGTAGCCGCACACTTCACTCCACTTGGAAATGCAATAAAACCAGCAGTGACCAGTTTGTGACTGCATTGGAAGCCCCCCAGCTCTTCCATTTTTACACATTTATACAATCATATTACACTTAAAATGTGTACATACAATGTCAGCCAAGACATTGTATGGGTTTTTATCTGAAATTGTTGATCTGAGAAGGAAGAATTCCTGTAAAACTCCACTTTGATGACGGAGAACCTTCCACAACAAGCTATTTCAGTGAGCCTTGGTTTCTACCAACATTTTCTTCCTCTGGTTCAATTATAAAAACATTCTCCACGCAGTTTTACTCAGAACCATAACGCTTTCAGCCCCACTTCGATAGCCCAAAACTATTAAAAAATTAAAAAAAAAAACAAAAAACCAACCAAATTCTGAACTGCATATGGTTGTCTTCCTAAAGTTCTCATTAATAAAGTGCGTTTCTCTTCCTCCTCCTCCTCAGGCAGCAGATGGAGTAGTACAAATCACACTTCAACATATCCTTGGGAAATAATTGGAGTAAATATAGCTCGTTTTTAAAGCTGTAGATAGAAGAAATCTGAGAAATATGGCTGATTCCATGGAGCCTAGTGGCAGCCATGCAGCAGTGAAAATGTGGTTTAAGAACAGCAATAAATACCTCTCTTGTCCCATTGAAAAATCAGCTTTTATGTGAAAATGGACAGCACAAAAGCAATTCGTGTAGAATAGGTGAAGATAACATTCCTGCCATGCCTCAAAAGTCACGGGAAACCCTCAACATCCTAAAATCTACATTGTATTTTAGGGAAGAGTTTGTCCTAGACTGGAAGTACACAACTCTGACAGAAAATCAGTCTTCCAACCCAAGACGTTTGTCTAAAAGTTAAATACAAATAACTGCTCTCTTTATTCAATGCTGTTTCTGATCTAGATAGAGCTAGAAAATATTGGCAGCTCAGAAAATGGGAGGTTTGGACTTTCTTCCCATGTTGATGACCAAGAAGTCAGAAGTTCTGCCATTTTATGTCCTGCTCCACACAAGAACCTCAAGCACATTCCAGTTCCACTGAGGATGTTCCTTGCTTATAAAGAATCTCCTGCTGGGCTGCAACAGGACTGGAAGCAATTGCTTTGGGCAATAATACTGAAAACAAATGCCAAGAGGCACCAGGTCAACCCACGGAAGAGAATCAACAGCCACTTATTTTGCTCTTTGGAAAGTTGCTTGGTGAGATCATTCCTCCTCCTGTCTTCTCCTACTGTTTCCTCCCTGCGGTTCACCCCCCCCCCCGAACAGCACCTTCAGGATTTTTGCAGAGTGCAAGGGAGGTGATGAAAAACTCATCAAGGATTTCTAGTGAAGATAATTTATGGATAGAGGAAACTTTGATCCGAGGAAACGGAACAAGAGCTCTGGCAGAGCCTTTGATGCAGATGATCGACTGTTTTCGTCAACGCTGTCTCGGTTGCGCTGTTCGTTGAGGGATTTACCTTTCTTCTCAGGTTGAAACGCCTTTTGCCAAGGAAAATTTTGATTCCTTTTATGTCAATTATTTTGCGTTGACTATATCGACTCAAGTCTTTGTTGTGGGTGTTGCCAGGAGTGAGAAGTTTTTCTAGATTTCCTTCCTTTGAAGACTGTTTCAATATTAAGGATGAGTAAGCTGAAGATGAAGATGAGTCAGACCCATCACTCAACGAAGAGGGGCTTTGAACTGTTGGAGAGGAGATGGAAGCCCTCAAGTGCACTGGGGAAAAACTTACCCAAATGCTTCTTTCAGTTGCGAGAACTGCATCAAAAACAGCCTCATGGTATAGAATTCCTTGCATGACTTACTGGATTTTCTCAACATATATTCAACGGAAGAAAACGCACCTTTAGCTGAAAAAGGAGCCTGCAAATCATTACACAAGCCTGAATATTTAATACAAAAGTGATATCCAGTCTCCAGACTTGAAAAGCCCACAGGAGTTAAAAGAAATCTGAATTTTCCTGAGCATTTCTGCTGAATTTATTCCCTGAAGTGAAATGTTCGATTTCTCTCAATAGGACCAAAAAGAAGTCTGAAAATTATTCAAAACTTGTAGCTCATTTTCTCTCACTACATACCAGAGACAAAAATGCTTAACATCAACTTTACTACCTGACAATGTATTTCAAGCAGGAAAGAGCTCAATTAATAATATTTATGTATGAACATAAATAACTCATTCTTTTTAAAAAGGAGGCCAAATGGCCAAAACAGCAATGAATCTTCTTGTTTGCTGATTTTGTTAATTATCAGTAAACTTTCATTTTCATGGGAAAAGAAGAGGGTTGCAAACATCCAGGGAGGTAAATGCCAGCCTGGAAGCACACCTGGAATTCCCTTGGAATGACTTTTTTTTCCTTTCTTTCTCATGCCTTGTGACCTCTTGTCAAACAACTCCATTACAAACGGGGAAGGATTTCCTTTTCCAGCACCACAAACGGGATGATTCCCTTCTAATCCCTGTTCTCTTTCCATACCCCTCCAGGGGAAACTGAAACAGATCTCACAGGTCTTGCTATACAGAAAAAAAAACCCAAAACCCACAAAAAATTCAATTGTGAGTGTTCTTGTGACAAGCTCTAACCCACCAATCCCACTTTCTCAGGAGCAGAGGGACTTCCCACGGGAATTTCTTGCCCGGTGGAACTCAGAGAGGACCGTGACTTGGGATGCTCTTTTGGAGCCCCGTGTTCCTACCCCCTTCCCAGCTTTTAGCCACCAACCAGCAGAGAGAACCAGCAGAGAGAACCTGTGTAAAGCACTGTGAGGATGGGGAAGGAGGAGGAAGGCCAAGCCTGACGTCAGCCCCGCTGACCCCCTGCTTTGTCTCCCTCCCCCCTGGCTCCTCCTCCAGCCTCCAGCCCTTTTGTCCTGCCCTTCCCCACATCTCCCGTCATCACTAGCATCACTTCATATTTTATTTTATTTTTTTTAACCTTTAGGCTGGTTTTACATCTGCTGCCCTCCCTTCCCCGCTGCTTTTACGTACAGGTTTGCTCTGGCTTCAACGTGGCCATGAAAAATAATAAATAAAAATTACTTTAATGGCCTTTTCAGTGCAGTAATTCTGTGTTACAGCACAGCCAGCTCTGCCTCCCATCACTTTTACCCGGTGGAGGACCAAGGTTGTTGAATTGGGGAGAGTTTCCACTCAAACCACCTGCCGGGTCCCCATCCCACCACTGAACCCCCCCGCAACGTTTCCTTGCCATGAAAAAATCCCTTTTCTGAAAAAGTACAGATTGGTTTTCGGTGCCCATCTTAATTCTTGGCGTGTTTTTTTTTTTTTTTATTTTATTTTATTTTTAAATAAAGCCAGGAAGTAGCCGGGTGGTTACATCTATATGTAAATGAAGAGTGTGCATATGGCACCGCTCCGCTAAGGACCCTCGCACGGAAACAGGGAGGGTTTTGTTCCCGCTGCCGTTTTCCCGGGATGACGTCCTCGGTGCCATGGTTACAGCCACGCTGCGGGAAGCGGGGCTCTCGCCTCTCCCTGCCCATCAAACGGCTCCCAGCCACCGCCACCCACCCCCGGTCCCCTCTGTCCCCCCCCATCCCCAACCTTCCCCGGGGGCTGTCACCCTGCCAGCATCCAGGCGCCCCGGCAGGGATGTCACCAGGGGTCCTTTGAATGCCACCAGCAGGAATCAGAGGTGTTTAAACACAGGGAGCACCAGTACCCAGCCCTCGTTTCCTCATTAGGATTTAATGGTCTCCATTTATTAAAAAAAAAAGTTAGTCAGCACTTGCAGAGCCTCCTCATCCGTGCTTATTACCTTGGAATTTTTTTAAGTCCCTACTTCATGCACCAAAGAAGGAGGAAGCAATATTCCCGGCTGCAGGGACACTCTCGGAGCTCTAGGAGAGCTCTTGGAACCTTTTTTTTTTCCTGAGAGGGGTGATTTAAGCCTGTTCTACATCCTATTTTTCCCCATTTACAAATACAAAGCAAGTACTTTTTTCATCTGGCCAAAACATCCCCAAGCTTAATAAGCAAATAATGGATGTCGAGTACGGAGAAGTAAACCTCAGGCAGGAAGAAATCTCACCAGATGAGCTTCACAGCATTTTTTTTTTCCCTCCCCATAATATTTGCTTATATCTCAGCTCTGTGATACGCAATTTTAAATTTCCTTTTGAATTTCAAAATATATCCCCTTTTCTGTTACCTGTTGGTCCTTCCTGAGAAGAAGATTGCTCCGCTCAATCTTTTTGTTATTATGCAATTTTCTTATTTTTAAACATCACCGAGCACTACTGCAATTTCACAATTACCTGTTTTCAAATCAGATTTGAAAAAGAGCTTGGTTTGGGGTGGGTTGGGTTTTTTTTTTTTTTTGGGAGGGGGGAGAGGGTTTATTTTTGAGTTAACGACTCCCACCTGCATCACTCAGGGTAGAAGGCAATAATTAAAATGGAGAACTTCAAACATTTTTCTTGACACCAGGGATGCTTTCCCATTATCCGACTCCCTTTTCCCCCTCCACCACTGCTCTTAAAGTGATGAGCACCTGACAGCCAGGAAATGTCAGGGTGGAAAAACTGGCAGATCGATGGCGAATGACTTCGCCGAGCCCGGCCACCCCCCCTCTGACACAGCAGCAACAGAATTAACAGCAATTAATTCTCAAGGGAGTTTGAAAAGGGCAAAAACCCACGCCCAGTTGTTTTCTGCTGGTTTTTCTTCCCTCCCTTATTATTTTCTTTTTTTTAAATCAGTGAGGTGAAAGCCTGACACATGTGAACGTTCAAAGATGCTCCCTCTTTGGCATGAAAGCCCAAAGGAAAAAACCCTCAATTTTCTGTTAAAAATCTGCTTGTATTTCAACGTTCCAGACAGCCAACAGAACTCAACATACTTGAAGTACATCCCGGGATCCCTCAAGTCCTACCTGCAAATCTGGTTAATGAAATACATGGATATATTGGAAAGTTTTCCAAGATCTTTAATAACTTTTTTTTTTCTTTCCTGATTTTCCCTTCTGTTTTCTTTATGAAAAAACAGTGTATGCATTGAGGAAAGTTAGACTGTCTACGGAAACAAACTGAAGAAAATTCAAAGTAATCAAAGACAAAACATCCTCACTTTGTTACAGCATCCCCATTCCTCACACCAAACCTTCTCAGTTACTAAAAATGCATATTTCTAAGATTTCAGCAGAACCGGATCCTATTCCCTGAAGGAAATCCCTGCCAGAAATTAACACTGTTAGAGTTTAAGTCAGTAAGAGAAGGGACAATCTACTGATTTCTGATGATTAAAGAGGAGTAACTCCTGCTGCTCTCAGTTTGAACAACTTCTGGCATTTCACAAAGTGACTTGAAAGTCCGGGCACGCAAACCCTTCAAACTGCAAGACAGAATGGAAATTTCCACCTGAAGGAATACCTTTTTAAAGAAAACAATTACTTTTTTTTATTGGCCTCTGCCAATCCCAGTCCCCCAAGGAGAAGGATGGTTTATGAACTACCCACCTTGGGATAACTCAACGGATAATTCAGTATTTATTTCTTACAGCATTTGCAAATTAACAGCATCTTGGTGCTGGCACCTCGTTATTGTGTATAAAACCACAGAACACAGAAAAGGCACAGGAATCCAAATTTTTAGCATGTCCCTCACTGCTTATTTGCCCCCCATTTCATCCTCTTTCTTGTTTTAGCTAAGTTTTGGCATCTTTCCCTTGTATTTGGAGATACAGACCCCAACACACCCTGTCTCTGGTGGGACCAGGGTTTCCACGTCCTCCCTGCACGGCCACAATGGACAGCCTTCATTTCTTCTTCATCAGGACACGTAAAATTTAAAAGCTTTGATTGAAATGTCTCACAAAACTATTCCGAAGCCCGAGGGAGGTGAAAAAGCAAAGGAAGAATTCTGTTTCAATTTAAATATCAAATAGGCACAAAATGTATGTTTTTAAAAGGTCAAAACTCCCAATGCTGTCCCTTCTAAAGCGCTACAAATAACACTAAAAATCCTTTTTTGTGTGTATGTGGTTTTAGGTGTCTTAAGCCTGTGCTAAGAGTTATTGCTTAATGAAGAAGGGGACATTCAAAAATTGCTCCCAATAGAGAATCCACTTCAGTCAAAGGGAAGAAATCATAATTCCTTCTCCAAAACAAATAAATACCCTGAATTAGTTCTCATTAGTGCGAACCCAACGAAATATGCAATCATTTGCTATTGTTCTTGATTTGTTTGCGTTAAACTTGACTCCATACGCAGACAACAGGATCCTGCCAATCTGAAAATGAAATAATTTGTGTAGAAACAAGGATCTCAATTCACAATCGGCAAAAACATAAGGACAGAGGAACGGGAAAAGGACAGAATTCACTCCATTTATAAGTTCATGAATGTGAAATATGAAAGTTAATTGTACCAAAGTACTACCCACCGCAGAGGAGAGCAATGATTTGATGCTCGTTAGTCTGTCCCTGAGCTGGTAGTGACACAAGAGGACACCTTTCATACAATCACAGAATGGGTTGGGTGGGAAGGGACCTTAAAGATCATCCAGTCTCACCCCCTGCCCTGGGCAGGGACACCTCCCACCAGCCCAGGTTGCTCCAAGCCCCCTCCAACCTGCCCTTGAACCCCTCCAGGGATGGGGCAGCCACAGCTTCTCTGGGCTGCAGGGACCTGAGCTCCTTAATTAAGAGCCCACCCATCAAACACTCATTGCCAAGGGTACACCCTCTCTCACAATGGTCCTTTAATTAGAGGTCCATACAACAATATACTATATCCTTACAATTCTCCCTAATATAAATGACATTTAGAGGCTTGTAAGAAGAGATGCTGACAGCTAAAAGATACCATCTTTGTTTGAATTCTTGAAAATGTAAGGTAAGTTTCACAACTTAATTAATTAATAAAAAAACCAATAGTTTCTTAGTGAAAATGGCATGATTTGAGCAACCTGGGCTGGTGGGAGGTGTCCTTGCCCAAAGCAGGGGGGTTGGAACTCGATGATCTTTGAGGTGCCTCCAAACTCAAACCATTCTGTGATTCTATGACTTCATCTCACTGAACAGAACCCTAGGTGAGGGGACATGGAACATGTCACATGAAGCACAGCAGCTATAAACTTAAGAGTACGTGACAGAAAATAACCTTCGTAATAAAATATGTAGAACAAAAGTGTCACTGATACAAAAGAAGGCTGGCTCGAGTGGGGTTCGCAGTACCAGTCCTACTAAATTAAAAATAAAACAATCAAGAATCACACTTCTGAGTTCATCCAGGCTGCCAACTCCTGCACAAGATGCATTATAAGCAAAATAAAAGCTTATTAAGGATGTAACGATGCTGTATTTCAAACCCTGGGTGGGTATAACCCATCCTGTCCAGAACAGCTGGCATCAGAGTAAGGGATCATTCCCAAAATTGTAATTAACCTTGTAGAAAGTGTTCCTGGCTAACATAGAGAGCTGCCTTTTATTCTATTCTTCAAGCCAGGAAGAGACCCAAGAATTAGATTAACGATACAAAGATTTATAGACAGCTCTGCAATGAAACCCTGCCCCTGAAAATCCTGGTGGGTTTGGGTATCAGGGGGCTTTCAGTCCCAGGCACAGCCCCAACCAACTGCAACCCTCTCCGAAATCACAGCAGGGACAAAAAGAAGAAAAAATAATAAATAAATGTTCTGGCAAGGGTGGTAAACAGAATATAAATGCGCATTATTCAGCTTCTCAATGAGATTACAGAGTAACAGCCACTGCATTCTTAACAGCATTTTCATCTCTGCGGTCAGACGTGAATGAAATTTGGGGATAGAGGCAATAACTGGAATCAGTCACCAATAATGAAAATAGGGGGAAAACTCCCAGGGGAGAGAGTCCTACCATTCCCCAGCTTCTCAACCCATTTAAAAATGTTTATTTAAACAGCAATGATTGAGATTTCACAGGACATCATTTAAGTAATTTAAAGAAAGCAATTTCATTCTCACCAAAGTGCTGGACAAGAGAGAATTACAATGGATTTTTTTTTTTAAAAAATTCATTCCTGTTGCATAAACAACTTGGATGTGATTTAGGGGGAATATTTCTTCTGTGAGGGTGATGTTTTTTGCTTATTTTGGCCTTTAATAACGGCACATGCTACACACTCTATTAACGATAGCATCCTTTCCGTGTCTCACCTCTCCATGGTTTTTTCCTCCTCTCTATACACCTCCTCCAGACACATACACTGACACATATATACATCTCGACGTATAGAGGCTTCCACCCACTCCTCCTCACTCTTGGTTTAAAGGTGGCAGCTACAGCATCAGCCACGCACCACGGACTCTATTGTTTCCATGGTCCCTTGATTAACTGCCATAGTAACCAGGTAGCACTGGATTTGTAGCCGACTACTTCATCTTACTTTTATTTCAGGCATTATTCCCGAGGTGAGAGCGTGAAGGCAATGCACGACACTAGTTTCCACATTCTCTATCAAACCAAAAAAACCCTTCCAGTTAACTGTAAGCAAGGAAGAAGAAACATGGATGATGGACAACACCGTGCAAGGCACAAGGACACTCATTGACCTCACAGTGCTGTGGTTTCTACCACTACTGCTTGAAGCAGAAGATAAAGGTGTCTTCTGCTGGAAGGGGCCATGACCAACATCCAACAATCCATGTCACCAGTTGTGTGCCCACACTCCTGCTCTTGGTCATGATGGAAGCTCATTTTTGAAGCAACTCTCCCAGCCATCTCCATGAATGGTGTTTTGGTTGCAATTTGGGGCCACAACTAGAACTTTTCAGGTGAAACTCAACTGGAAACTCAACTGAAAACTAGAACTGAAACCCCAGATGCACCCAGGGCTCTCCAGCCCCCAACGGGCACTCAGCTTATGGAACCATCCAAAGTGAAACCTGGAGGACAAGTCTCTGTGGACACCGGTTCCTCACTACTGTTTTCCTCTCTGGATTTGCTCTTATTGAGCCTCCTATTACCATTATTTGCTAAAATGGACTAAACTTGGCTATACCAGCTCCTCCCATAGTCATCAAGGACCATCTTAAAGACCAGACCAAGTCTGCCTGTGTAGCTCTGCCTCTTGCAGAAGAACAACATTTTTTTTTCTCATGGAAAACCTAGAAAGCTGGTAACAGCTTCACTACTGCTAGTCCACAGCAGATGTTGCACCGTCTCATTCAAGAATGCATTTTTTCCCCCTCAAATTAAGGATCTACACTTGAAAAAAATACTTCACAGATCATCTCCTTCCTCTGGAGAGAGGACTTTGGTCTCATCAGGGAGAGTGGACACACACCATGAAGAGGCTGCTCATGGACTCTAACTTTTTCAACCACACAAATGATAAATATTTGGAGAAGGGAGGCAGGTGAGGTCACAGCTGCACCTCTAGGGAAAAAGAGGGAAAAAACCCCCACCAAATATAATGAGCCCTCTGAAGGGACCAGGAGGGTATGAGATCTGCCTGGTGTGTCCTGGGGCTCAATAAACCTGCCCCAGGAGCAATCACTGGGAGGATGGGCAGGTTATCCTGCAGACATCCCTGACACATTTAACACCAATGGCAGGGCAACTAAAATGGGGATAAAAAGGACTAAAAGAACCTGTGCTGCCTTATCAACTCCAGTCATCAACCCTTCCAGCAAGGTCTGGTTTCTACTGTTTTTTATATAGTAGAAGGAGATTTGTACTCACCTATACCTGCATAAAAAAGAGTCTTTAAGTAGTTAGGTGAGTAATATTTTTTTTTTTTAAGATAAATGTTCTTTTATCTTCACTTCTGTTATTCTACTATACATTTTACATTGTCATGGAAGTCCTCTTTCAGTGCTGCCACCAAAGTTCCCTTGAATATCCACCACACCTTTCCTAGGAGCAGAAAGACACCCCTGTGAGGGATTTCAAGAAGTCATCTGGTCTCTTCCCACAGTCCACAACAGGTCCAACTAAATCCCAAACTTTCTAACCTCACCCAACAAATGTTTCAGACCTCACAGCCTGACCAAGCACTGGAGTTCAGTTCTTCATCATCCCTCCACCAGAGTTTTTCAGGATGCCTATAGCCCGAGCAGCTCCCTTGCCCCAGGACTTGCTCATTATTTCTTGCCCTATCTGCACCAGACATGGAAAGAAGTTTCCTCCTCCTGAAAGCTTTTGTATAACTAAAAGAAAGTAATTGCCTCAAGAGTAGGTAACACCATTTTCCAAATCTCTCCTGAGAGTGTCAGAAATACCAAACATTGCCTAATATCAAGCGTTATTATTATTATTATTATTGAGCCTGTACAATGGTTGACTTTCCATCTGACAGTATCACTTTTAGCCATCCCCAGACCACTAGGACGATTACTAGAAATAAAACTCTTGCCATTTCTATTCTATATATAGATTAAAAACAACCACAAAAGCCAGAACCTTCCTGAACAATACCGTATCTTGCCTCTTTCCGTCTACCACACTCTTCCACAGAAAAATTCTGAAACTTCTCCTAAAAGTAACAGGTGAAAATACAAGCAATTTGCTGCAAGGATGTGTCCTCAGGCTTCTCTAGCAATTTATTTGCCTTTCTGGACATAGAGGTTACGAGCAAAAATATTGCTCAGGCAGCCAAGTAGAGATACATATTGCAAAAACAAGAAAATTTTTATTGTAATAGATTACAATATGCAAAACAATACACTTCTAGAGCTGTAGGCAAAAGTATCCATCCACTCTGTTGGCCTAATATCAATAATTCAATATTAAAGCAGCTCAGCTTTGCAGCACAAGTAGAGGCTTTTCGGTGGAAGTATTCTTCAAGCGCGATGCTTATACACAGAGCTGACACGCAGATCATAACCATGAAATTGGCTAAAAATATTCTAAAATTAATTTAACAATTACAGCCCAGAAGACGCGTATGGATTAATGAATTACAATTTGTGTTATGCACATTTTCCCAAGTAAACAAGCTCCAACAGGAGTACATGCTATTGTGATTGCTTATTGCTGAAATTCCTACAAGAAAGCAGCTGTGAATCATCTGAACAGTCACGCTTCTCCAAGGGAAAAAAAAAATCATCCGTGAACACTTTTAAAATAAAAATAATAAATTAATCTCTCGTGACTCTTTGCTTCCAGAACACCCCACCGCGTTGGGGTGGGCAATGGAGGCTCAGCAGGATTCGGGAAGAGTTGGGGAGGGATTCTTGATCAGGGAATGGAGCGACAGGACAAGGAGTAATGGTTTTAAACTGCAAGAGGGGAGATGGAGCTGAGATGTGGGGAAGAACTTGTTTGGTGGGAGGGTGGGGAGAGCCTGGCCCAGGTTGCCCCGAGAAGCTGTTGCCCACCCCTGGAGGGGTTCAGGAGGGGGGCAGAGGGGGTGCTGCACTCTGTCCCAGCAGGGGCACCCCACGGGCACACCGGCTGCCCGCGCCCGGAGAGGAGCCGACAGAACCTCTCCAGGGTTATTATGCGCCATCAATTTTCCCCAATCACTTCAGCCAATTACTTCTGAGGAGTTTTTGATTAAATTTACATAAAATGCGCTCTCCTTCTCTCTGTGGCTTGTTTTAACTGCTGCGTTATCACTATTTCTTGCACAAGCCTTTCTGGGAGCAGGGATGATCTCCAGCTGGGTGGGAACTCGTCTTGCCTCCAGCAAGCCTTCAGAAAGCCTGTGAGAAAGCACCTGAGGGTGGCAAGATCCCAGGTTTCTGCCATCATCCAAGTGGATTTAGAGGTCACAGCCTTTGTGGTGAACCGTTGTCATTGTCACTTTAGGAACGTGGAACTTCTGAAAGGTTTTATTGCTCTTTGAGAGCAGAGATGAAAGCTAGAGCAAGGCAGGCTTTGGAGGTTCATCTTTGCCTGCTCATCACGTGAACATGGTGAGATCCTGCTGCTGCTCAGTGTCCCAGCCCTGGGTTCCTTTCATGCCCGATGGTGTGGCACACCAGGCTGAGGGCTGGTGGCCTTGGGCAGGGCCCCGAGTCAGGCCAAGGCCTGGGGCTCAAGGTTAAGGTGGGACAGAGGTGTGCGTGAGCCTACAAGGCTGCGTGGAGGCACGGAGGGGCAAGAGCCAGTGAAACCATCTCTGCACCACCAGCGTAGAAATGCAAACGGAAAGGAACAACCCACAGCACTGTTTTTCCCTGTGGCAGTAGAAAAGTTCATATCTAAGAGATTTTTTTGGCCCTGAGAGGAGCAATTAACCCAAACCGTGCACAAATTTGTAGCTGATGAACAAAAACCTCACCTGCTTGTCACAGGCTCTGCTTTATCTTTTTCCACTTTTTTTTTTTTTTTGAACTATGCATTCACAATTTAAATATAGATTGAATTTACATAATATAATCATTTCCCATCATTTTTAATCCCACTATTCTATTATGCCCATGTTAATCAGCCTGACTGAATACGTGAACATAATGATCCCTCCCAGCCTCAAAACCCATCAGAGCAGCGTCCAGCTCCTGGGCGGGACTGACCCAGACGACTGTGTCACTGCTGAATGCTCATTTCACTGATTTCTCTGATTTTCACAGCTCTGCGTCAGCCCCGTGTCAACACATTTTCTGGACAAAACAAGGATTTTGGAATCTGGGTTTCAACTTGCTGGTTTTTGGGAAAATCAAACCCCACCATAATCAGCCCTTCAACTTCAAAAATGAAGCTCTGGCTGGGGTCAGCCCAGACTTGGTAAAGGCTGGAAATGCTCCGGGGAGAAACCTGCGTGAAACCAGCAACGTCAGGGAATGTGAATTCCTGCAAGAATGGGGACGAGTGGCAAAACTGCCGACTTGGGTCAGCACCCTGCCTTGCTTTGCTCAGGCTCAGAGCTACAGCACAACACTGTCCTCAAGTCTTCGCTTTTAAAGACAATTTTTGACTTTAAACATTTTACATACTCCGGGATTTCTTTAAAATAATTTATGCTTACATTATGATGTATATTTGAACAGGAATACCTTCACTATTTCAGGCGTTTTCTCTCTGTTTACAAACACAGGGCAGTGCAGCAGGTAGCAATCACAGCCTGCTCACTAACAAAATTCCAGGCTCCCCTGGATTTATTGCATGGATACGTATCCGAATGGGCAGGAAAAGCACGGGGCAAAGGAGCTTGTGAGGGATGCATCAGGTATGGAGCCCACGTGGTGCCTGCAGGGGGAAAAAAGGCAAAGAAAAGGCAAAAAAAAGCACCAAACTTTGTATTAAATCTACTTTGGAAAACTGTGACCCACTTCGAAACAACTCGCAACATCACCACCAGCTGACACCAATCACATTTTTAATTTTTACTGTCCTGGTTTTTGATGATTTAATAATGTGCATTGTCAAAGTCTGTCTTTAAATTTTAATTGCTAAAATTCATCTTTGAAGAGTATTTTTCAGTATCAAGAATGTAAATAGAAATAGGGCCGAACAGGAATAATATGAATAATTCAGCCTTACAATATGCAAGTTTTATACTTGGAAATGAGCGATTCACTCCTGCTGTATATTCAGCCATCACAAAGTGCAGACATTAAAATATGGAGAAAAAAAATCGTGAATAAGCCATAATTATTTAATGGCGTGGTAAGATTAGAAATTTTTAGATTGTATTTTAATTACAACATATCTCAAACCATGAATTTCATGCCCTGAGTTGATAAAAGAGCCGGGGTACTCCCAAACACGAGGGTCCCGGTGCTGGCAGTGAGTTGGGTGGGTGAGGGCTCTCTGGAAGGGCTCCGCGTGGGTTCCCTGTGTCCCAACAGGAGATGGGACACTGCATCCAGATGTGACCTGTCCATCCCAGCCTCAGGGGGGTGACCCGCCTGTCCTTGTCATAGAACGGTTTGGGTTGGAAGGGACCTTAAAGACCATGCAGTCCCACCCCCTCTCCTGGGTAGGGACACCTCCCACCAGACCAGGTTGCTCAAAGCTCTGTTCAACCTGGCCTTGAACCACCCCTCAAGGGATGTCCCTCGGTGGGGGACGCAGGCTCGCTGCCAGCGCTGGAGGAGCTCATCTCTGCTAGAGGTTGGGTGGGGACACTACAGTGGGGACAGGACCTGATGGAGGCACCGCTGCCCTGCTCTCCATCATCAGCACATCTCTGACAGCTCTCGGGAAAGAAAAAAGTATGAAAACTTCCTCTCTTGCCTTGTTGACCTGGAGGTCTAAGTCATAGGACATAGGACTTTAAGGACCACACCCAATATTTCTCCCCCTTTTCCCTCTTTTTTTCATCTCCTACAACACTGGTTATTCCCGTTCCTGTCTCCATCTCCTTTCCCATCTCTGTGGCTTTCCCCGTGACCATCCCTGTGGTTATCCCCATGGCTGTCCCTATCCCTGTGGCCACCTCTGTCCCTGTGGCTGTCCTCATGGCTGTCTCTACCTCCATGGCCATCACTATAAACGTCCCCATGGCTGTCCCCATGACCATCCTTGTCACTGTGGCTGTCCGTGTCTCCACATCCTTTTCCATGGCCATGCCTTGGAGTCTGGTCCCACAGGGAGCTGGCTCTGGGTGCATGTGGTCTGCAAACCCCCTGCTTTATCCAGGTGGTGGCTCCAGGGAGTCCCAGCTCCTTCTCCTGGGGGAGGTAAATGTGTCTGTTGGGACTCTCTCCTGCAGTTCACCCTGCAAGGCACGCTGGGTATGCAGGCAAAAAGTGGTGAGAAAAGCTAATCAAATGACTATCAGAAATCAAATGTTCACCACTTTTTCTATACAATATGGAAATAATTGCTGCTGTGGCTCCGTGTTTCACAGCACATAGGAGTGAACCGGCACCCCGACAGGCAGATGGCAAGTTACAATAAATATTCATATACATACTTCATACTAAAACATTTTCTTCCCCACTACTTCCACTTTACTTATTTCTAGTTGCTGGAGAAGCAGACATATTAGAATATTAATTTTCCGCTTTACTGGAATAATTTCCGAGCCAAGCGCCGTCAGAACGCCGCATGCAAATCTGAGCGGAGGGGGTGTGACTCGGGCTAATCCCCTTCGCTGCCCTTAAAAAATAAGGTTTGTTTATTTGCATTTTTCTTTTTCGGAGACTTCCTCAGATTTTTCAGAAATGCTTTTGGGGAAGGTTTAAGGCGGGGAGGTATCGAGGTTGCGTCCTCACAGACCCGAGCGTGTTATCTTCTCTCTCAAGGGCTTTGCCTTGGGGATACCGGGGGACCCCCCCCGGATCTCAGCCTCCCCGCGGCCACCCCCGCTGTGCACCCTGTGACACGGATAATGACACCCCGCACATTGTCACCAGCACTTCTGCAGCCATCTCTGACACAACAGCAATAATCCCAGGAAAGGGGTAATGTGCTCAAAGAGAAAAGCGGGCTGAAGGTTACAGTTTGCATTTTCCACTGAATTTGCACATCGCTCCTTGCAAACGGCCAGCTTTGTGTTTTCCTTGAAACATGCATATTCTGCTGATTTATTCATTCAAATTCATCCCCTTGGGATGAGGTACCAGAGGAAACCAGTGGTTTGTCGCTACTCAAGGAATTTCAGCCAAATTTGTCCCACAGTGAGAAATTGGGCCCCGTCCCTGCCCCGGTCAAGGTGAGAAGGTGAAAGCAGCAGCCCCCGGTGCCTCCATCAGGGCTGGGCTCTCACGCCGTGACCCAATATCAGATAGTAAACGCGGGTGTTCTCTTTCTTTAGAAAAAAAATCAAGCAGGAGAAGAACAGCTCTGAAAGACCCTGCTTCTGAAAGCAGAAGACTTACGTGGGTAGTAATAATGTTTAATTTTAATTAGATTATAATATTTCAGGAGGGCAGTTTGGGTTTTGATCTCGGCTGTTTGCTCATTTTGTTGAATTCACTGTCAGATCAATTGGCTGAGGCAGCTAGGGAGAAGGGTCTCTGGAACTGTTTAAGATAAAAAATGCTGTCTCTCCTCAATAAATCCAATCCAATCATTATTAAATCTTTTGGTAAATATCTTGAAGAAATTAGGTCTCCTAGTGTTTGTGCTCGTGGATCAAGGAGAGAAAGATGGAGTCAGGCAGTTTTCAGGTGAGCAAACAGGGAGAGTTTGTTATTTCACGTAATGGATGGAGTGCTACCTAAAGTCAAATAAAACAATATAAACAAAGGCCACATACACACATATTTTTCCCAGGTACCACACTAAGCGAGAAATGCTCCGGGCACTCCTGGAGCTGTGCAGAAACACCTCGCACACAGTGTGAAAACACAAACCCTGCGATTTATCATCACCCTGCACCGAGGCGCTGGATCAGAGCTGTGCTGGGGCAGGGAGGGAGCCGTCACCCCACAGAGCCACCCTCCTGCTGGGACACGGGGGACACGAGTGTCACCATCCCTGCTGGAGCACAGGGGGACAGCACCATCATCATCGCCACCAGGACACGGTGGGACAGCAGCGTAACCTTCCTTGCTGGGGCATGGGGGGACAGGACCATCTCCATCCCCACTGGGGCACAGGGGACAGGCCTGTCACCATCTCTGCTGGGGCATGGGGGGACAGGACCATCTCCATCCCCACTGGGGCATGGAGGGACAGCAGCATCACACCAGTGCTAACATGAGATGGGGGCTGCGTCGCCCAGCCCCTGGGAACATCAGCTGCCCCTGGGAAACTCAGCTTGATGGGGAAGGGGTGCACCAACCCTGGCACAAGGGGCTGTATGGGACAAATATGGGGAGCTGTGTCCCTTCCAAACACAACCAGGAGATGACCTTGGGAGCCATGTTTACATCTTACAGAACCACAGAATCACCTAGGTTGGAAGAAACTTTTTAAGATCATCTAGTCCAATCAATGAAAAAAAAAACAACCACAAAACCACCAAAAAAAACCCACCCAAAAACCCCACCACAAACCACGCAACCCACCACACCCAAAACCAACACCAAACTAATCCATATCCCCAAGCACTATGTCAACTCATCTCTTGAATACCTCCAAGGATGGTGCCTCAACCACCTCCTTGGGCAGCCCATTCCAACAACCCTTTCAGAAAAGAAGTATTTCCAAATATCTAACCTGAACCTCCCCTGGCACAACTTGAAG
>JAOQGM010000004.1:32793983-32804194 GCA_027564225.1 Gallinago stenura | reverse complement strand
CCTGGCCCAGGTTGCCCCGAGAAGCTGTGGCTGCCCCATCCCTGGAGGGGTTCAAGGGCAGGTTGGAGGGGGCTTGGGGCAACCTGGTGGTGGGAGGTGTCCCTGCCCAGGGCAGGAGGTTGGAACTCGATATAAGGTCCCTTCCAACCTGAACCATTCTATGAGTCTATTCCTCTTCTTCCTTGGCCAGAGGAGGTGACACTGGGTGTTACAGACAATCAGCTTCACCCAGCAGAGACAGTCGCCAGCTCTCCACCAAGAGAAGTCTTTCCTCACCTGAGTGGTATCTGAAAATATCATATATCCCAGGGCAGCCAGGAAAAAACAGCAATGGGATGGTCCCTCCACCAAGAAGAGGAAATCCTCTGCACTGGGTATTGGTCAGCAGCTGAGATGAGGCAAGAAGCCTCCAAAAAAAACCACACTCTCATCCTCTCCCTCTCTGTTCTCATCATGTAAGGGCAACTCATTTACAGCAGAGCCTGCTGGAAATTGCTAATTGTGGTTATGTCAAAGTGAGCTTCTACCAAGTGTTTTTCCATGGTTTTGACTGGAGGTCAACCAACGGGTTACGCTTGATGCCCAGAAATCCTGACCACAACATCTGTCCAACCGAGTCCTACAGATATGAATAATTTGTATCTGCAACGTCTCTTCATTACAGTAGTAAAAAAATGCTAAGATTCAGAAAAGAATTAATGGGATGACTATGAAACTCTGAAAGGAAAAAAAAGTGTACAAATGAAATACATCATGGAAACTGCAGCTTACCTCTCACCCTCTGCTGTGTTAAAAGCACACCAAGAGGCACCAAAAACAACCCCAGCAAAATGAGACAACGATTTGGCTAATTTGTGTCGGAAGCAGAATAAAAAAATGTGGTTTATGGCACAACCTTCTATTTTTCAAGCCTCTACCAGAGACCATCAACTGCCCACCATCATACAGCAACATACATTTTGGACTCGCCCAATTTCCCATTGTTATTTCAATGAGAAAACTGAAGTAATTTTCACTTTCACTGCATCTGGACACTCCATTGTTTTTTGTTTTTTTTTTCCAGCCCTTGAAAGTTAATGCATTAATTAAGGACTGCTTATACTGAAAAGGAAATTGTTTTCCAAAACTCATAAAACCCAGCTCTCCAAAAAACCCAGCGGTGCTCTGCCAGGGACTGCGGTTTGAACTGTGGTCATTTTATACACAGATATTTTGAGAATGGAGAAACCAAGTGTACACACCGCAGTACTTAACGGCATGATCCACAGGACAATAGATAGCTCATTAAGGGGGAAAAAAGACCAATTAAAAATAGTACATGAACCTAAAAAGTAATTGGTATCACTACTGGATTCGGTCTACTACAGCTCCAATCACAGCACGGTGCCCTGCAACGCTGGGCTGCCAATAAAAAAGAAAAAAAAACAACAAACCAAACCCACAAATAAAACCTGGGATGAATTCAGCTTAAAAATAAAGTAAATTTAATCTCTTCTCATGGATCTGATTTGCACTTTGGGATAATCTCTTGGCAACAGCTTAATGAAACCTTCAGTGCAGAAGAAGGGGGTGGATGAGGAGACAAAGCGTGGTGCTCAGGTTCTCCCCAGAGGATGCTTTCCTGCTCCCCAGAGAGCCCCCCGAGCCCCCTGGCTTAAACACTGCTGGAAAAATCACATGGTGTATTGGGAACAGCAGAGACTTCAATCCTGTAAATATATCAACAGCCCCTAGGGATGACATGACAGATCTGGAGCAATGACGTAGGAAGTGGTGGAAAACTGGTCAACAGTGAAGCGCCTCACGAAACATTAACGGTCTCACCAAGGAAGGATTGAGGCTGAACAGACAGAAATTACATTTCCTTGTGTAGGTGGCAACATATGGGACTTGTCAAAACACATGCTCCTGCAGATGCACATGTCCCAGAGCATCACACGTTCTGGGACTCACCCTGGCTACAGCAGAATTTGTATATTAATCACTGTGACCTTAAAAACGGTGTTTCAGGAGAGTACCTGGGATCTCTCATGGTGCTTCTCAGCCCTGAAGGAAAGCCCATGTTCCATGGCAGCAGCACAAGTGGGCAGCTGGGGAGCAGTAATGATGCTGGGGCTGATGTGGAGGCAGTGAGGCAGGTGGTAGGGAAAAGGGTGCTCCTCACTTCCATCTTCTGCCATAGTCCACACAAGAACCTTTCCTCTTCCAGCATGTGGCCCAGAGAAAGACTTTGTCCTGTTGCTAGTGGCAGGGACTGTCCTGCACATCTACACCCTGAGTTCTCCTGGAGGGAGACCTCAGAGCAGCTTTCCAGTATCTGAAGGGAACCTACAAGAAGGCTGGGGAAGGACTTTTTACAAGGGCATGTAGCGATAGGACATGGGGTAATGGCTTCAAACTGCAAGAGGGGAGATGGAGCTGAGATGTGGGGAAGAACTTGTTTGGTGGGAGGGTGGTGAGAGCCTGGCCCAGGTTGCCCCGAGAAGCTGTGGCTGCCCCATCCCTGGAGGGGTTCAAGGGCAGGTTGGAGGGGGCTTGGAGCAACTTGGGCTGGTGGGAGATGTTAGAACCAGGGGCTGGAGTGTTAGAACTCAAAGGGCTTTAACTCTCCTTCTAACCTAAACCATTCTATGATTCTACGAACATGACACATCACATACACAAGTTCTCCCAGCTCTTTCCTCCTGCCATCGGCCTGTCTCCTCTTCCCTATGTCCCCCTGGACACAGAGCTCACTTGCTGTCAGCACCTGCTCCTTACTGAGCATCCACAGTGACCAAAGGTCTTGTCTCCCATCTCCAAGGTCCTGAAATTATCTAAGGACCTCAAGCATCAAAGCATAAACCTGAGTGATAACTCTCCTCAGACCCAACCATGATGTTCACTGAGCATGCCTCAAGCTGTGAGATGGAGACCCACAAGAATGAAGAGCCATTTCCATTCCTGCTGGTGTCCATCAGCAGAGCAGACCAATGCCACCGCTTCCCATTGGGACACCAGGGACAAAACAGCACAGCCTTGCCCACATACAATGACTTTGACTACTACGAATCAAAAGCCATGGGCAAAGAGTAAGGAGAACCATTATACAGGTGTACAAACAGCAACTCAGAGACAATCAGTCCAGAAAATTCCTCCTGCTTTGTCCTCAGAAGACTTAAACTTGATGACCTGGAGATTAATCTTCCACGTATAACGTAAATCCAAGTATAGCAGCAGGAGGCACACGCATGTCACACCAATCAAAACGGCTCAACCCAACCAGTTCAGGAAAGGATTACTGCAGTGGAATGAAAAGAAAGCCTTTTAAGAGCTAAATAAGCTGGCCAGCTTCATAAAAAATATTCAAAGATCTGAAGATGACCACCACGTTTCTAAAAAATGAAATGCAAGATTAGAAACGTGAAGTCAATGGATTCCACCTCAACTTGAATGTCGATCCATACGCGCTCTGCAAGGTACGGACTGGGAACAGCGGGGACGAAAAAGAGATGCTACAGCTGATTAAATCCTCAGCTAAACAAATTGTCTGCAGGAAAACACATTAGCCCAGGAGATGCAAGAACAGCAGGACACTCAAATGAGATTGGATTCTTCGGATCGTATGTCTAAAACATTAGAAATTCCCTTGTTTATCAGTGAAAATTAGTACAATAGGGATAGTCCAGGCAGAGAAAAAGAAACACAATGCTGGCACCTGAAATGACAGCCTATGCTACAGAGAAACCAGATCGGTTTGAAAGGAAAGAGAAAACAAGCATAAAAGGCCCCGTGGGATTAGTTTAAAGAAAGATTAAAATAAGAAAACATTTATCTTTTAGGTATGTTATAGCTAATACAGTTATGCTGATTATCAACATTACTTTCCGGGTATTAATATGAGAAAGAAGAAACATATTAGAGTGGTAAAGGATAAAAGCATTGCTAGGAATAATGGGATGAAACACAGAATAAAATTGTAGGAGATTAGATGAAGCTTCTAGACCAAAATATTTCCTAAATACAATAGTCTGCTAAGTAGCTAAAGCTGTGACACTAAGGACAATTTATTCCAGACCCACGGGAATACTCATCCCTGTATCCCACGGCTGAGCAGGTTATTGGAAGAGGAAACTGTGCATTTTTGGGGCAGGATCTGAGCTGGATGAGGGGTTCCTCTGCAGACGCTGAGCATCACCAGAGCATCGTTTGCTTGTGGGGAACAGAATGCTCAAGAGCAAACAGACGAGCATTGGGTAGATACAAAATACAATTAAACACGGGCTAGGCACTCAAAAATACAATAAATAAATGTCATTCTGCCAAATCCTTCAATGTTTCTTCTGCTCGTGTGTTCTGTAAACTAAAAGACTCCTCGTTAGTTAGGATTTACAGACTTTGGGGTAAGGGGAAGGAACACCTAAACAAATAACCCTGAGCTACTTCATAGTTTGTCAGTTCTTTTATTTGTACTGTATCTATACATCCTATTTACCATAAATACTAAGATGTAGAGAAAGTTAGTGGATTATTTTCAAAAATAATATTGTGATCCTGAAAGGAGGACTAAAAACGGTTAAAAATTAAACAGTCTTAAAATGAAAATAGGATCTCATTCCTATGAGACCTGTGACAATTTTTCAATAAAGAAATTATCTCATGAAAAATACATTTGTAATAATTCTCGTATAGGAACGGTTGCATTAGGTTCCTATTATCCATGGGTGCTTATACCTTCTGGTCCAAACAGACTCCTCCTTACCAAGACCTTTCCAAAGTGAATGCCATTTCCAGCAGCACAAAAGACATACTGATATTATTGATGGAAACCTTAAAAATGCATAAAATATGATTACAATTCAGGGTGCACACCTAGAGAATGAGAAGGGTCTCAACACACAGAAGTGTCTCACTTTACTCAAAGTGAGCTCCAAGTTCATCAAACTCAACCACAAATACCCACTACAGCAAACACCTCCAAAATCTACTTATTAAGCACTAAGAAGTTTGTAATCTTGGTTATTCCTTTCAGTTGAGTCATTACTAGAATATTTGATTGCCTTCCTGAAATGATTAACAGTAGTGACCTTTTCAAAATTTGGAAGGCTCTGTTCTGCATGCTAAGTAATACCACAATGGCTTAATTTAAACTGTAGCACAAAACCAATCTACCTAAATAATCTCTGTCAACAATTAATTTAACATTAAGAAAGTCAAATAAAAATGCGTAGTCGGTAGCAGTCCTGGTTTTAATTCATTTGCCCTTTTTAATATCCTGCTCAAGGCAAGAATTATTGGTGACAAAACCAGTCAGAGTTACCCCATCAATTTAACTTCAGCGCACGAAGCCGACTCATTCCAAGCTGCAAGAAGCTGCAAAGATCAATTTTTCAACATCACAAAATTATCACTATTGCAGTTTCTTGGTTCCTAGATCCGAAGAGACTCAGTAAACCCAACAACCTGAATCCAGATCACCATAAAAAAAAAAAAAAAAAACCCACACATCCCTATTGCCTCTTAGAAATAAACAAATAAATAAAGTTGTAGTCCAAAACCACAATTGTACCAACAAAAAAAGTTATTTTAAAGGGGATGCCCCAAGAAAAAGCTGACTGAATGGTACTGAACAGCTTGGGAGCTTTACATGATCGTTGTTATTTCTTTTAACTCAGGTAAAGTTACCTATAATTTTTGTGAACAGTCCTCCCTTAGGAGGCACATCTACCCAAGTGTTCCAAGCTCCAGCATTCCCAGCCCGGGGCCTTGCTTTCAAACAGGGAATATCAGATAATTGCCCACGCTGGGGTCACACTGAAATGAAAAATAAAAAGTTATTTCCAATCGCAACACACTGCTGCTTTTAGATATTTCTGTATTGCTTTAAACCCAAAAATGCCTTCAAAAATGCATCTGCTCGGAAAGGTGACATATGTTACCCTGCGCTGTTCTAGAAGTCTCTGAAATTCTTCTCTTGGCTTTGAAATCCAAAATTCAAATTTCTGACGCCGGAGATCAAGAGATCCAGGATGAAAATACACCATTTGCTGCTCTAAAAGCATTTGTATTAAAGCCTGCTCTTCCCAGTTGAGGCAGATTCTTGAACGTTCACATCTCTGCTTTCATTCTCCTCCCTGTTTGAGATTTACTTTTATCTCTCCTATCTCCTTTTTAACCTTTATCTGTGGTAATTGTTTTTGTTAAGTCTTGTTAATTAAGACTGCAAGCTCATCAGGGAAACATCCTCCCCTTTGTTTCCCAGTCCTGTGTCTCCTGGCAGAAGCACCAGCATCAAAAATGCATCAGGTCCTTGGTTGAACAAAACCTTTTCACAGAATTAGAGGGATCAGACATGAAGGTCTCCTGAAGCCCACCCCTGTGCTTATATCAAAACGTTTCTGCTCATTTAATGCTGGTTTTTATTACCACCATAACCTGACTGCTTCTGCTGGGAGATTTTTAATATCGACTATTATAAAAATCTAATAAATAAATCATCTCCTCTTTCAGCCAAGAGCTGATGCCCCTCAATGGTTCGGGGGCTTCCCACAGCCTCCCCTCCCACCACACTAACATCCCAGTTTGGTCCTTTTTTAGCTAAATGCTGTGGCTTTATTCTCTTTGCCTTGAAAGGCAGCTTTTGGTCTGTATGACAGGCTTCATCGATTAACAACACAGAATTATTCATTAGATACTTAACCAAATGCTCCACCAAAACCCACAGTTGCTGTAAATCTAACAAAAATACATTATAGATTCTTTTTTATTTTTTTCTGTACACACCACTAAATATTACATTATTTTTTCCAAAAGATTCCTTAAGGCATCGCTACCGTTTACCTTGAGTGATACCACGATAAAAGGCAGATCTGTTTCAGTTTCTTGTCCTCCCTTTCCCTCAACCATTAATAGAAGTGAAAGCTAAAATGGAACTCAGCTCGTTAGCTTTGCAAAATCAAATACATTAGACGGGCTATTATTTGCCTGGGGCAATGCCATTTCAGGTTTGTATCACTACCACCCAGGACCATTCCATTTAAAAAGGGGAAAAAAAAAAAACTGGGATTGGACAATGAGTGCTGCCACTCATTTCCAACCCATGATTGCTCTTTCATGGAGAAATCGGTTTCCACCCCATCACACGCGAATGAACGAACCTGCGGTGTTTATTACGCAGGAAATATTTTCCCTGAAGTCTGGAAATAATTGGAATTTCTTTCTCTTTACCCTTCGTAACACGTTACCAAGAGAAATGAGAAATTAACCAAGACCTTTCTTAGGAGAGCAATTTTATCTCGAACAACTTGGAAATTAGATTTTTAGGAACAAAATACTGTGGTTGTTTGGATGGGAATCGCTAAAAAACAACCAAACAAACAACTAAATGCCTGGGACTTAAACCTTGGGGTTGACTGCTCCAAATGTCACCAGGCTGGGGCACAAGATGCTCTTCTGTGGACAACAGTCATGAAGGTAAGTCCCTTGTCGCAGAGACAAATTCCAAACTCAGTCCTACACTCCTCGTTTTGCCAAATTTGACCTAAAAACCATATCACTCAGAGATCTGTGAATATTTGCAAACTTTAAGCAAGTTTTTCAAACATCGGCTCTATGTCTTTTTGAGCTCTCTTCTATACTTATTATTTACACATTAATAATGTGACCACATTAATGTTGTGCTTGACCATCTCCTGCCACCTTCTCTTGTTTTCCCTCCCATCCCTTCAGCACAGAGGCAAGATCACGGTTCCTGACTTTTAATCTTCTTTTGAGGTTTACCCAACAAGTGAAAATAAGTCAAGTAACAGAAAGTTCTTGAGGAAAGCACCGGGTCTGATATCTGAGCCTGACTGATGAGAGGGTCCAGCGATGGAGGTGATGGTGAGCGAGTGATGGAGATCAGGATCGACAGGAAAACTCCAACGCAGAAACACAATTGTCATCTCAGGCCAGGGGGAGAATTGGGTAATTGCTCCCACACCTATTATTACAAATAGATCCACGACCATCCATCATCATATTTTTCAAATTTCACTTTGTGAATTATCATCAATTTAAGTCCTTTTATTTCCTTCTAAATTATTTCAACCCACCATGAAAGCCAAAGCCAGTTCTCAAGTCCACCTTGAGGCTGTTTTGAGCGAGTTCACTACAGAGGGAGAACGCTGTCAAACGTTGTTAGTGGTTGATGTTACGTGACTCCTAAACAATACAAACACGCTCTGAATACAATAAAACAACTTATCTGGAAATATTTCTACCCTACAGAGCAGAGTCCTGACATTTTTCACTCAGCCTTCCGGGGAGTTCTGGTTTACAGAATCCGAGTAAATGAAATTCCAACCCAAAGTCCATAAACTACACTCAAAAAGAAAATCTTCAATGCTTCCCAGGCACGGCTGAAGAAGATTCCCATTCCGTTCACAACAGGCTGACCGACCGAAAGCATTTACAACCTGTTACAATGATTTTTTTGTTGTTGCTGTAAAATAACAACTGACAAGTACAAGACAAACGGCACTAATTGTCCGCTGTATCGCAATTACGAATGCAGACACGACGCAAGAGCTTCTTTCTGGGCTACGCTGTAAAAATAGCAAAACCTGACATTTAAAGAATTATTTCCCCCCCTTCCTTCTGGAGGCAGGTTTCAAGTACAGTAATGCAGATTTTCGTCAAGCCCTTCTTGAAAACAGGGCAAAGCTTCAGGTCCTGGTGAGTTCGGAAGGCGGTTTTGGTGTAGGCAGAGAGTGTGAGAGAACATCCTTGTGTCTACGATAACGTTTCTGTAAGGTAGAAGAAGTGGCAGCAGCTGACTGTAGGTCCTGGACTTACAGAGATGGCTGAGATATTGTGCTCTGGAGAAGACCATTTCAAGATCACACTGCTACAAACTGTGAGGGTTTCTCATTACGCCAACTTCTCTTTCAACGTGGGTCTTCCAGCGTCACCTTCTCCACCCTGCACCATCTCCTCTCCGTTGCCATCATGCCAACGGAATCACCATGATTCATGGGGTGAAGAGATCTCTTGAGACAATGGAATTGTTCCTCGCCCATTCTTCTCAACATTTAAGGATATTTGTCTCACAAATATCAGTTAAATGACAATGAAGTTCTTTGGGGAGTTCTGGAGCTTCAGCTGTGGGTTGTCTTGGGGTTTTTGGAGTTTTTTTATGCGGTAAGTACATAATTTATCGTTTGCTAGCAGCTGTCCTCGAGAGCAATACTAAATAAGTAATGTCTTAGTGGCTATGATTCAGAAACACAAAACATTTGTAGCTTCCATTGATTTCATCCGGAACTGAAGGAGCTCAGTATCAAATAAAAGAGGGCTGCCTCAAAATAATTGATGAATACACTGTGACCTCTTGATCGGTCTGTTCACTGAACAGATACATGGGTTTGATCTCACAGCAAACTGTTTGAAAAGCAAGCAGCAAGCCCAGCAAGCGCTGGGGGCAACCCAGTCTACAGACACGGGATGGACAACCTTGTTTTCATGCTCCAGATCTGACCTCCAGCAGCTCAACAGAATGGTTTGTTCGGGGAAACCAGTCTGACAACACAGACCTTGACTAGATTTAAAAGGACACGTTCCCTAAGGGGGAAGAGAGAGCTTTGGAAAACAGACTGATACTCAGATCTCCAAAGTTAAGGACGGTTACGGCTTGTCATCATTAATTTAGAGCAGTCATAGTTAAGAGATGGCCATAATTACTACTTCCTGTGAAAACTTTCCTGCTGAAGTCCACCACTACAGAAATACTTAAATACAGAAAGTTAGACACTGACTCTGCTAACCACAAGGAAACCCAGTTCCTCTCTGGAACGCTGCGGTGCACCTCTGTGATGGGGTAACTCAAATACCCTGGGATTCCACATCCCTCCCTCCCCAAACCAGCCCTCAGGCAACAGGAATAAGGATGGAGCCAAATCCATGACCACAGAGTAAATAACCCCAGTGGTAGCACTTAGGGAAGGTGGTAGGGCTGGAGAAGAAGGGCATCCAGGGAGCCCAAGCCTGGAGTGGTAGCTAGATCACAGCAGAGCTAGTGATGATAGAATCACAGATTTGGGTTGGCAGGGACCTTAAAGCCCACCCAGTGCCACCCCCCTGCCCTGGGCAGGGACACCTCCCACCAGACCACGTTGTTCCAAGCCCCCTCCAACCTGCCCTTCAACCCCTCCAGGGATGGGGCAGCCACAGCTTCTCTGGCCAACCTGGGCCAG
>JAOQGM010000004.1:32770115-32783267 GCA_027564225.1 Gallinago stenura | reverse complement strand
CCAGGGCAGAGCAGAGGGGCAGGATGACCTCCCTCCACCTGCTGGCCATGCTCTTCTTGATGCCCCCCAGGATGCCACTGGCTTTCTTGGCCACAAGGGCCCATTGCTGGCTCATGGCCATCCTGTTGTCCACCAGGACTCTCAGATATCTTTCCTTAAGTTCTGTCCTGCAAATTCTACACACCACCACAACATGACCCAACAACTGCAGAAATGAATGGATATTATAAATTTCTGTCTACGTACTTGAAATTTTTGAGTATAACAGTCTCCAAAAAAATCTAATTTTCTGAAACACACTCCAAGGGTGGGTTGCTGCCACGTAAGTGTTTCTTATTTGGTCCTAAAAGCACAATGAACAGAAAGCAAACCAAATGGTGAGATATTTTCCTAGCTTTGATTTGCCTACAGTGCATTCTGCACCTCCAAAGAGTTAAACCCATCAGTTGTTATTCACCAGCCTTGGAAAAAACCCAAATGCTACCCCTCTGCCTGGCTTGTGCCATACTATTTAACTTACTCAATTCCACCACCAAAGATTATTATGTAATGAAAACAGATCATGTTTTCAAAAAAATTAAGGCAAGCATATGATTTACATTTTAAAAAGCAAATATGCATCTGTATTTCAATTGCATTGAAGGATAACAAAAAGAAAAAAAACAGAGCAAAATCCCCTAGTATGCCATTTCTGTTCTGTCCTCTATTTTCTTTAAACAAGATAAGAGGCATAAAGAAAAAAAACAGGCTTAAACCCACTAAAATTATGAAAGCTATGTGTGAATTAATTTGGAAAAAAGCCCCATTACAGTCTTAGTTAAGACAAGACAATGTTTCATATTCTAGAAATCACATCATTAAAAAGCTGGTGCTTATCACACAGCAGAGCCAAGGACTGTCTACAGATTAAGAAATGGGGCAATTTTATAGGAATGAGGGGTTTGAAGTCTGGACACAGCAAGAGCAGCCACGGTAAAGTGTTTTAGGGGTTTGGAGCAGGAAGGGATCAGCCTGACAGATGTTTGAAGGCAACTGTGTTGATGTGTTGGTCACGTACTGTCCAAAGAATTGGATCCCGAGGAAAAGAAAGATTTGGAACACTGAGTCATGGCCTCATTTAAAAGAAAAAAAAAAAACCCAAACCTGAAACTTCCTTTTCCTTTTTGATCTGATGCCTGAATACTGGAGAAGACTGGTGATAACAGAGGTTTTATCAGCATAATCAGGAGGAAAAAGTTGAAATGTAGAATCACAGAATCATTTGAGTTGGAAGGGACCTTAAAGATCATGGAGTTCCAACCCCCCTGCCCTGGGCAGGGACAATTCCCACCGGAGCAGGTTGCTCCAAGCCCCATCCAGCCTGGTCTTGTATTCAGTTATTATTCAGTTATTAAAGTATTAATGTAGTCAGTTATTAAAGGAGGTAAATGTCTAGAAAAGGTGATTAGTCCAAGAAGTAAAGGAGAGCAAAGGAAGACTGAAAATAAGGGGCACAGGAGAGCGAACAAAAGATTCATCAAGTAACAACATTAGCAATGATGATAAAGATGGTAAAAGACCATAACCTACCCCACCGACCCCAAACTGAGCAAGTTTACTGTTTCTATTCCATTTACAAGGCCAAGAAAGTTATAGAATCTATGATTTCCAATAGCATGAACCCATTTCCTTGCCCTGTGTTGCTGTGTGCTTGGTGTTTCCTCCACACTTAGACCTTTGCTACCCAGACACCACCTCCAGGCTCTGCACCAAAGAGCCCTTTACATAAGTAGCATTTTTTGCTTAGTGCAGGTGATGATGCTCTTCCCACCCACCACACAACAGATTCACAACCAATAAGCAAATTCAGTGACACAGCTGAAAACCCACCGTCCACAACTCACACGCAACAGCTGGGCAGATGTTCTTATGTTGTATCACACTTAAACAGTTTGAATTCCCTCCTGTTCCATAACACGCTAAAGCAAAATCAAAAATATGTCTGGATTTGGTGTGTTTTGACTGCACTAAAGATGTCTCACCCATACATTCGGGAAATCTGGGTGATTTTCTTTTCTTTCTTAACCTCAGACAAGAAGTAAAACGTTGAAAAACACCTACGTGCAGTTCATAACCACCCGATACTAAAAACTTTAAAAAAGGGAAAGCGTATGAGGATATTCCATCATTCCATTAAAAAATGAACTTAGAGTAATCTCGTGTCTTTTACAAGTGGATTCAAGCAGAGATTATAAATTATCTATAAATACCTATAAATAAATACATCTTTCCTCCGAATCTGCTGCTGGGGAGAAGAGGGGCAGAATTATATCACAGAATCATGTGGGGTTGGAAGGGACCTCTGGAGATCATCTGGTCCAAAGCAGCACCCCACTGTTCCAACCCTGAGAGATACGACAGATGCTCAAGGGAATTAATGTGCATCAACCTAAAGACAATTAGACTACAACCAATTAAAATGCCAGAGGAAGCTGAAGAACGCACTGAAACCCTCACAGCGTGTAACCAGTTTGGGTGGATGTTATTAATGCTTGGATTAAAAAAAAAAAAAAGGCAGAAAGTCTGCACGATTCTAGAATTCTAATTTGAATTGAATGCTGCTACGCTCCATATGCATTTCAGATAAAAAAATTTAAAAGTCAATTATCCCAGTTCTACTCAGTAGATACTCCCTGGTATCAAAGTTTACACTTTTTCCTCTTATTTTTCTTCCTGTTTAACAGCACAAAACAGCTGTAAGAGTTACTAATAGCACTCTAAGCAACTAACTGGTAATTCACTTCAGAAGTGAATACAGCTCTGGAATATCCATCCCAGCACGACTCAAATGAACCATTTTGAAATAATGTTTTATTTTTAAGAGTTGCAGGCAAGGATGGGCCTTTCAGATACCCCCAAACCAACCGGCTGGTGCAGATCCAGCCGGGGATACCCTCATCCTCTCTCCTCCCATCCAGGCTACGGACTGGATATGGCTACGTGTCAGCAGGGTTTAAAAATATTCACATTACTCAAAGTTTTCTGCCTTAAATTCCCACGGTCAACCAGCACATATTTCTAGAGACTTGTGGAATTGAAAAGGTGGACCACGTGAGACCCATCTAGAGAAAATTTAGTAAACAAACCGATGAGATTGCGCATAGATTTTCCTGAATTCCATCTTTTGATTACTGTTTATGGCGTGGTTTCACCGGGGTGACTGACAGTCAGAGGCAGCTCGCAATCAACTGTAATGGCATGCAAATTGACTATTTGGGGTTAGCAATTTGGAGGGAGGGAAAAGAAGACTCTTCGCTGGAGTTTCCTTGAAAAAAAATGGCTGAAAGAAGGGATATTTGTGGCCAGCAAGAAACTGCTTAAAAAGCCCCACACAAAGAAGTTAAAGCCCTTTCCAGCCTTTAACTCTTGCCCGAATCGCCCGGGCTGTGCTGTCATCTGCAGTCAGAGCTGATGGGGGCAGGCAAAAAAAAAAAACCAAAACCCAAACAACCCACATCTTGACGGTTCTGAAAGGAATTAATGTGTTCTACCTACAGCAACACAACGCCTGGGAAAGTTCCCAGCTGCTGCCTTTGTTCGACAGAGATTAACCACGTTGTGCACGAAAAACGGGCTGGATTTATCCCCCAGAAGAGAAGCTGGATGACAATTGTCGAGGCGCTGCGTTCGACATACCTTGGCTGCCTTCTCCTCTATTCATTTAACACTCTTGGGGAGCGGCGGGGAACAAATCTCAGCTCCTTTCCCTCCCTCCATCCCTACCCCCCCCAAGTTAAAACCCCAGCTACACAGGCTGGTCTGGAAAGCCAGCCTGGTACCCAGCAGACCTTACCATGTATGTGCCACCGTGAAGCGACGACGCTGGCGGATGCTTTTGTTGACGAGCAACTTTCTGAAAAAGCACGGGGAGTTCCTCGGAGAACTGCGAGGGGAGATTTTTGGAGACGTAGGTCTGTTCCCGGGCAGCTTGGGAAGCTCCAGCTCTAAATGCATTTGTTCTTTGAAAGTCCTTATGTAAATCTCTGACTCTGGAGTGGCAAGTTCCCTGGAAGAATCTCTTGCTGTCATAGCTTAGACGTTGCCCGAGCTCTCACCATTCAGAAAAAAAAAGGAACAAAAACACATCAGGCAGGCATCGCCGCGGATTGAGAAGGCTGAGAGATGGGCAGAGCTGACCCCGCTCATTCACCGAGGCTGGGCTCCGGATGGAAAGGCTGCCTGAAGCCACGGCAGCACAAATCGAAGGGATGATAAGCCAGGGCTGTCAGAAAACCCTTTATCAGCCCAGCTCTCCCCTCTGAAAATGCGCCGGAGTGGTTTCTGTGTCAGCAGCAGCCTCCGTGCGGATGCGGCTGGGCTGCCAGCTCCACACCGACGCGCGCCGGAGCCATTCAGCCCCGCACACCAGCTCATGAAAAATTCATAACACCCAGCTCCCCATCAATCCCATTCCTAGAGCTTTCTGCCTTCCCGGACTTCACAGAAAAAAAAAAAAGAAAAAAAAAATAATAATCATCAACCAAAACCACCCAACCCTCTGGATTTTTCAGCCTGCGCTAATAAAAATCAAGGAATTCCCTAATTTGTGGCGAGCCAAGCAACCCCGACCCGATTCATTCAGGCCCAGGGTGTTTAATAAAAAGGTCTTCATTGAGAATTAGTTTTGCCCGTGCTGCAGTAGCTCCACCCATGACGTGCTTATTGGCTCCCTGTTATTTTGACAAGTGGACTCTGTTCCAAGCTCCGTCTTGTGTCACGAGCGTGTCGGATTCTCATGAAATTTTAACGAGCCGTCTAACACCATGACATCGTTCCCGGGCATCACACCCCAGGAGACACCCCCCCCTACCCCCCTTCAACCCCGGGGGGACAGCAGCAGCGCTGGCTGGGATGGGGATGCGTGCTGCACTCAGGGTGGGCTAGGAAGAAAAGGTCTAGCAGGATAAAAAAAAAAGAAAAACAAACAATAACACAAAAAAAAACCCCACATAAAAAAGAAGGGAGGAACAATACCGTGCAAGAACAAAGCATTCAAAAAAATGCACGCTGCACGGATGAAGCTGAAGATCCGGGATCTTCCCGTGGTCCAAGGGTGAAATCACTGCCAGGCACTGGGGAGGCTGGCGCAGGGCGAGCAAAGAGAGGGAAACACTACAGGGTGGGGGGCCTGGCACCTCCCTGCAAACACAGTGTGAATTAATTGTAATTAATTTAAGCAGTGTATGAATTTAGAAACACCGAAGAAATCCCAAGATTTTTTTTTCTGGACATAAAAAAATCTCGGCACTTGCAAGGCTAAAAAAAACATGATCTAGGGAAGGAAATTAAAGACAAGATTCGATGCCGACAGTAAGAACATCATAAATACTACAGGGAGTGGCAGAGCATCTCTCTACCTGCTCAAAAGTAGGCGACCCTTGAATGTAAACAGTAATTCTTTTTAAAGGAGGAGGAGGAGGAGAAAGGGAAGAGCATACCCACCAGGTGGTGGTGAAAGGGCTCTGATGTGTGTGCCAGAGGCTGAGCACGCAGCACAGACATCAACCCCACAGCAAATCCCCCCCAGTCCCATCCCCATGGTCTTTTCACTTCTATATCCCAAAACACTTCACAAAAACATTACCCTTCCTCAGCTTCAAGCAAAAGGCTTGCTAGAGAGAGCTTCCCTATAGCAGAGGCTATAGAAGAGTCACCTATCCTGCTGCTATGTTCTTCACCATTTCCATTTGGTTATTATACATATATTTATCTTTTTTTTTTAAGTAGAAAAACCTGCCTGAGCCTAACCTAAGGATACTGGAAATCACAGTGTGATCTGACAGTGAGAGGTTCACAGAGCAGCAGCAGAGGAACATGTAGTGCTTTAGGAATTGTGACGTCTCAGACTGTGACCTGTTATTCCACATCTCGCCGACAGCCAGCGAAAGACAAAAGGGAAGCTCGAGAGCTAGGCTGAAGGAGAAATAAAATCCATCGTGAATGCTTAGGATCTGGAATTCCAAATGATAAAATGATCTCTCTAACTCACCAGAGAGGCAAAACGGGATTTTGGGAGGGGGGTCTGTGAGAATATATCCGATACGAGAAATAGGATTTCCATGCCTTCGCATAAAGATATTAAAATTGCAAAGAGAATAAAGGGAGTGGATAAAAAAGAGGCAGTGTCCATCAAGAGAGTGCTTCTCGTTATCTGGACAGTCATAAATGAGTAATGAGATGTCAGCCCCACAGCCCGTAGAAGATACGGAGGTGAGATGTGCAAAGGCTGCTGATGGAGCAAAGAAACACCAGAAAGGCTGAGCTAAATAAGATGGAAAAAGGAGACTGTGGGAAGAAGTAAGGCTCCACTTTTCCTTGGAGAAGGAAAAAGAATGGAGAGACAAAGTGCCACCCACTGCTTTGGGCAGCCAGAATAATGCAGGGGCTTCTCCAGGCTGAGGTCTAGGACACTCATTGCTTGGTAGAGAACCTTTTGATCATTAGCAGAGGATATTTCTTATAGAATCATAGCATTATCTAGGTTGGAAGGGACCTTTCAGATCATGGAGTCCAACCACCAACCCAGCACTGACCAAACCCCCACTGACCCATGTCCCTCAGCACCACGTCTGAGGGGCTTTTAAATGCCTCCAGGGATGGTGACTCCACCACTGCCCTGGGCAGCCTCTGCCAAGGCTTCACAACCCTTTTGGGGGAAGAAATCTTTCCTAATATCTAATCTATGACTCCAGGTGAGGCACACTCTTGCATTTCCTCTGTATGCTGGTGGCAATGGGAGCTACTGGTCACCTGGACAAGGCTGTAGAGCAGTGCTCTCTCTCTGGTTCAGTTGCCATCCTTCACTACCAACTTCACTACCTTCACTACCTCAGATACCAACTTCTGAGGCTGCACATGCAGAGGACGATGCAGCCAAAGTCTACATAGTCTCTACTGATTTACAGTATTGAAATTCTGTCAAAACATGCTGCTTTAGTCCAGGATTAGCCAAGAAGAGGCGAGAAGAAGAACATCTCAAGAGGCTTGAGCAAACTGGCATGAAAGCTTGGTATCAGAATAAACTTGGCATTAATTCTGAAAATTGACTTTTGCTGTATTTCCTGAGGTTGCTGTCAGCAACAGGAGGCAATGGCAGATGCAACACCTGGAGGGATCACCACATATGAGGACCAGTTTATTGCAGTTCCCATAATATAGAAAGAAAAATGGTCAACAAGCACCTCTCTCTCTACTGAGCTTCTTATATCCCAATAACACAGCGTAATGCAGTAATTAGTCTATCGTTACAGATTATTGTGGGCAATAGGATCCAGAGTCCAAGAGTAAGAGGTACCTTCATCTTATCAAGAGAGGTCAGTAATAGAAGGGAAGAGATGAGGAGGGTGAAAAGATGATTAAAGAAAAGGGCATAGTAGCCCTGGCAGCAGCAGCACTGCTTGGCAGCACAAGCACAATTAAGGAAAATTTCAAAAATTTAAGGATAGTTGTGTGAGTTTTCCTACAAGTTTCCCCAGGAGCTTTTAATATATTTTATTAGAATAACCAGCATAGATGGGAAACAGTATTTTCCATCGTGCAATTCCTCATCAAAGGCTGATCTTCATTGTGTCGAGAGCAATTGCTAAGCAACAAGGCTACATACTTTTTCTTTACGTTAGCACTATTATTTACCTGTTTCTAAGCCGTAATTGCCAAGATAAAATAAAATGCCAGGGAAAGGACAACTGTGAGATGCCCTACATGCTTCAGTAGGAAAGGAAGAGTGGGTAGTTGACTTTGAACAGCACTTTCAGTTGGTGGCAGAGTAATTGGATAATTCTTCCATACAGCACACTCTGGAGAAGCACATTTAGATAAAACCAGGTAGGAAGCTCCCCTGTTACTCAGGTCATTGTTCCGTCCATACACATTAGCAAGGTATCCCAAAAAGATAACACTAAGCTGACAGCAAATTCATTAGAAAAACTATTTCAAGGGTTTGTGGTTCGCTGGTACAACTTTTACTCCTTTTTTCAAAAGAAGGAAATGGAGGGGAGACGTATTTTAATGAAGTACAGAGTCTCTTTTTCAGAAATCCTAGCTTTTAGTATTCTGTCTTTAAAAGCAAAGGTATTTTTCAATCTTTCAAACAATTTGAAAATTAAGACTATTGCTTGGGCCAATCATAAAATACAGATCCTCCCCACATGTTTTTAATTGTTCTTCAAGCATTTGCTGCCTAAATGTATACATGTAATATGTGTTCCTGAAGGAGCAGAGAAAAATCTGTTCCTTTATACTTATTCATCCTGGAAGGATTTTGATGGTCCCTCCCTCAGCATTCACTGGTTTAAGTCACAGCTTTGTGAAGGTGACTCGGGAGAGATGGCCATCTCTAGAACCTTTATTAATAGTTGAGGACGCACAAGGGAAAGACTTTATCTGAGTCCCAGAAACCAGTATCTTTCTTTTACACTATAATTTGAACACATTTGATGTAAAAACCCTATGGGGCCAGCAACATTCTGGAATCTCACAGCACTGTCGCTACTTAACATATGGATTTCTGCCAAGTGTAGAGGGTAGAAGATGGGCTGGGAGAGGATCTACAATGGACTTCCAGGAGAGAAGCTCTAGAACCCGATCAGCTCCATTACCTCAGAGACATGAAAGGACAACACGAACCAAAGGAGGAGAAGTGAAATATTTGTTCCCCCTCTAACAGGTCAGCTAAGTCTTATTTCCATTATAAAAGGGTTGATGAGAGCAGGAGTGATCATGCAGAAGAACAGAAATTAGAATCAGAACTGGGTCATTGAAGCAAGTGCTGAGTTTAGCAGAACAGAGCAGTTGAGGAGCTTCTTTGTTTGTGAAGGGACAGAAAAACAAGATTTGGAGGAAAAAGGGGAAAATAAACCAGGGTAAGGGAGAAAAAAAAACCACTATAAAATAACAATTTTCTCTTGGACTAAACCAATAAAGACATATGAGCAGAGAGAAGCAGAAGCAATGAGAAGGTAGAAGAGAGTCAAGAATATGGGAATAGTCATTTGCACTGGAAAAGAACCGAGTTAAAAAGACTCCGGTAGAGGAAGGAATAAATTTGTGGTGGAAATGTCACAGGACTGACATGGATGTGATCTTCAGCTCCAGGCCTAAGGCAGAAGATGTAATTACTGAGATGAGGCAGCACTGGGACTACAGAAGAGCAACCCAGGCAACGGGAGACGGGCAAAGACACGAGGGGGAGGCAAATGAATCAAACAAAAGAGAAATGTCTGGGAGTTAACTTAGGGCAAGACAGAAATAAAATATATCAATGAACTGGAAGCTGTAGCAGGGTAAGTGGCCAGGAAAAAAGGTGCCAAGGAATGGTGTAAATAGAAGTCACCCTGGATGGAAATGTAAGGATATAAACAACAGCCAAGGCTTGAAGTCAAAGCAATGGCCAGGAGAAAGATGTGAAAAGAGCTGGATACAGCATTGCTAAATCCTGGAAAAGACTCCAAGAAAATAAAATAAAAAAAAAACTGTACAGCCAGTGTTATGTATAAGGATGTGTTTGTGGGGAAGAACTTCAGTCTTTCCAGTGGTGGAGTTAGTTCTCTAAACACTACAGACGTGGAGATCAGAGGAAAAGAAGTATGAAGAGTAAAAGCTGAAGGGACTGACACGAGAGGAAACAATAAAATCTGTACTTTGTGCCTTCATTTCCTTTCTGCCATGACCAAGAAGCACACTATGGATGTTCCACCAGAGAGTGCTGCTGATTACACTACAGGCAGTTATCAGTATTAGTTAATTCTAACACACTTTAGTCCCAATTTTCCTTCTACCTCTCCCAGAGTAGCAACAGATCCGATGATATTTAAACATATACCTACGACTGACATCCTTAAACCAGCATACCAAACTCTGACGCTTTAAAGTATTTTTAGCCTGAATAATAATAAGAATTCACCATTCTAATTTGTGGCGTATTTGATCTTCCTACAACACAGTAAAGGAAAGCCACAACACAGCACAGTGATCAAACTCCCCAAATATGCATTTAGCAATAATATAAATATAACAGCAAGGAAATATTATCTGGAACATGTGAAGAGATGCCAACACAGTAAACTTCTTCATCCTTCCCTTAATAACATCTTCTTTAACAGAAGGCTGAGCAAAGCCCAATGCAGGAAAGTCTGTTTGGCTGAGAAGTCAAAAAAAGGATTTTTGGTGTTTGCTTTGTACTTTTTAAAGTCCAAAAAAATAGATGCCTGCCTTTGCTCAATTGCAATGCCTGCTGTCTCAAAAGTGAGAGCTTCTAAAAGATGGCTCCGTGACAGAAAACTTTAAATGACATGGCTGAGGGTTTTTTCTTGTACTTTCCTGAAAGTTTCCAGAACTGAGATGCTGAAGGAGAGGCAGAACACATCACTAATTACTGGTTTGCATGACAAATTTCCCACATTTGAGAGGGGAAAAAACCACACCCAACCAACAATAAATCACTGCAATTGATATTACCATTGAAAGATAAGATTTTTCTATACTTAATAGTTTAAAATTATACAGTTTGTATCTCCATTCCCACAGATGGAGGGGCCTCTGGAATTTTCTGAAGGGCAGACTCTAGAAATTGTTGCACAGGCCTTTGAAGTGACTTTTTGTAGCCCTCTAACTGGTCACAGAGGACAGAAGCACTGCACCCACCGACCCTCCAGTTCCCACTGTAAGAGCTGAGCCAACTGCAAAAGAAAGAAGAAGCTGGAAAGGTCCATCCTTCTTTACTTTAGAGCATCAGGACACCAGCAGAGAGGAACTGCCCACATCTGTGAACTTAGCAAAGGGTGAACAGGATCCATCCTACATAAAAGGTGACCTTTTAAACTCTTCCCATTTCATTAACGTCCAGTTGCCCTCAAAGAGGCTATTCCTCAGTCAATAAGCAGCTTGTGTGTTAGATTTTGGTTTAGCACCCAACAATTTCAGCCTCTGTATATTATTTCATAAGTTTTTAGGTTTTTAAAACCACAAGTACCTCTAACAAGGTCAAGAAGATCCAGAATACTTTTCAGATTAGTCACAAATAAATTAACTCAATCTTTATGAAAGATACCTCAAGGCTTTTGAGTGGTTTGGATGCTCTTCTGCTCACACTGAATTAGTCATCTACAGCCACCAGGTCACCATACCATTTAAGTAGGGCACTACAAGGTCTCCTCTGTCCCAGAGAACTTCTTTGCATTCAGAACATGGATGAAGAAGTTCATAGTAACAACAAGCTTGATGCCTGTCACCCACCATCTAGTCCTTAAACTGAATTTGGTACATATTCCACCACCCCCTTCCTGTAAACCACACCACAGAAAGACAGAAACACAATTTATCTCAGTTCCCTGCACTTTTTAGTACCTTCACAAAAAAAATATACAGTTTCTTATCGTGCCATAATACTGTTTTGCTCTTACAGGTATTTATGCTGTTATTTCCTAGTATATATATATATGAGGAAATAAATGTATGTACTGTAAGCCCTCAGGACATGATGTAAGATACTCTATTCATAATGGTAATTTCCTTAGCAACTTTGATTGTGCTTGATTTAGAGTATTTCTCAGAGAACATTTAAATGCCTTCTATATTATCCACAGTGAGCAATCACATATGTTAGAGCAATCTGTATTACTTGTGATTATTTTCTCATTTCAGAGCTATAGATTAGTATTTCACAAAAGAATTCACTAAGCCAATTTACTCTTCCCAGGCAGAGACCTCCAGGGTCACTCATGAGAAAAGAGAAGCCAATGTAGAAAAGTCTCAAAAATTCACAGAATCATAGAATTGTCCATGTTGGAAGGGACCTTTAAGACCACCTAGTCCAACCATCAACCTCACTATGATAAAAACCATCATTAAACCATGTTTCTAAGCACTAGGCCAACCTGTTTTTTAAATACCTCCAGGGATGGTCCCTCAACCACTGCCCTGGGCAGCCCATTCCAAGGCTTAATAACCCTTTCTGTGTAAAAATTTTTACTAATATCCAATCTGAACCTCCCCTGGCACTACTTGAGGCTGTTTCATCATTGTCCCATAGCCTGTTCCTTGGGAGAAGAGACTGATCCCCCCGGCTACACCCTCTTTTCAGGGAGTTCAAGGTGAGGCTCGACAAGGCCCTGGGCAACCTGGTCTAGTTGGGGGTGTCCCTGTGACTGCAGGGGGGTCGGACTTGATGACCTTTGAAGGTCCCTTCCGGCCCAGAAGATTCTATGATTCTATGATTTGCGAAGGTCCATGAATCAAATTGGAACCTGAGACTATCTGAAGCAGTATATACTGTTATTCACAAATCGGGTGAAAATAGAAATGCAAAAATAAAAGCCTTTTGTCCTACTAGAGAAATTATCTCCAAGGCACCACATAAAATTGACGAAAACCCTGCACCATTGCATCCTGGTCAACCAGTAGTGGTCAAATTATCTCAAACTGGAGTTTCACCCCTGACATTGAGCAATCCAAAGGGATCATATGCATGGAAAGCAAAAGATAACTCAGACCACATACGTCGAATAATTAACAGGTGGATCATACCAGATTTCGAACTGACTCATTGTCGATCATATATACGGTCGAGCAGCCCGTCCACTGCCACACAGCATTTTTCTTAATCAAATTATGCAGGGGTCTAGCAATTATAGAAAATCCAGGGATATGTTTTCACCAATAACCTAAAGTCCCAAGTATCTGTTGTAGTTCCGTTTTGTTTTCTGGAGCTTTACCAGCTTCCTTTTTTTTCCAGGATATCAGCTGGTATAGCCACAGCTCCTCCTGACCACCAAACTCCTGATTCTGTGAAAATGTATGTGCAAATCCTAAAGGAAAACATTGCAAAGGCAAATGACCATAATACTTGCAACCCGCACCAGCGGCAGCAGCCCGTTTTAACCTGGAGGGAACTGTTACAAGAAATAGAGATTTTTGGTAGAGACACGGGCTGGTTAGAGGAAGGTTCACATTTACAGCGCTGGGTCCGCCAGGCACGGTTTCTTGGGCATGATGCCATGAAAGATGAAATCAGGACTCAATAGTCAGGATTACTATTAAACAGGTATCCTTTATTGCAGCGCTGGACGCACAGGGGATCGCTCCTCCAAATGTGCGTGCCAGACAGGGTCAGTTTAA
>JAOQGM010000004.1:32748174-32760233 GCA_027564225.1 Gallinago stenura | reverse complement strand
CTGTGAGGGTGGCAGAGCCCTGGCAGAGGCTGCCCAGGGAGGTGGTGGAGTCTCCTTCTCTGGAGACATTCCAGACCTGCCTGGTTCCTGTGGGACCTGCTCTGGGTGGCCCTGCTCTGGCAGGGGGTTGGAGGAGATGATCTCCAGACATCCCCCCCAGCCCCATAGCATTCTGTCATTCTGTGAACCCCAACAAAGCCCAAGCTTTCACACCTCACAATTTGCAGCAATCCTCCTGGGAATCGGGTTTTGATTTATTCCCACCTCACCAGAAACTTCAGTATTGCTCTTCTGGTTAAGATGGTACATTTCTACAAAGACAACAGTGGATTGAACAAATAGGAAACAAAACTCCAAAGGTCTATCAGTTTGTATTTATCTGCACTGAAATCTCCCTATGGCTTTATTGCCCTCTCACTGAGTCTCTCCATGCTCATGTCATTCCAAAGCTGCTTCAACACAACGGCACGTACTGGGCTCACACAAATATAACCTGCCTCGGGGGTATATTTCATGCAGAACTGAACCACAGTATAGAAGCCCAAAGAGCTTCGGGACCAGATCCTGCTTGGACCGCTCCTACACAAAGAAATCTCCATTGTGACTGTGCTCCCCAAGAGTGTGGTCAGGCCCTGAGCAACTGGGAATCACGTCGGGAAGGGATGGCATGGGGTAGGGAACAGGGCCAAGCTGTTCAAAAGCCCTTGATGACTTGAACTTGAACAGAAAATGGGAAGAATCAGACCAATTTTCTTCCCAGCTGGCAGAGCAGGCAATCAAACCGGTACCCAGGTCAGGAGATGCCAAGTTCCGATGGGTTGGAACACCCTGCATCCCAGCCACCCCAACCAGTAACTCCCAGCTCCCTGCTGGGCCGTAAATAGAGGGACAGATTCAAGCGAAACAGCAAAGTCGGAAGCTTTCTGCTCACTTATAAGAGATTAACAGCAGAAAATAAATGGCAGTAACCTGACTATCAGTTATGTTTCCTCTTTGACTTCAGCATCCTTCAAGAAAAACAGGCACACCTGGGCTGGGCTGTAAGGGAAGAGAGGAGCAGCGCTGCCCTCTTGTGTTATGAGGGAAACTAATGACAAATCCATTCCAATTCCTTGTATTTTTTCCCTAAATGGCGCATGGAAGGTGCACGCAAAGATCAGAACTAATTCATTCTCAAACGCAGCCCTTATGAATAGGGTCGCAGTTGTCTCGCAGTTCAAGACTGCAAATTGCTGCAAACACACAAAAGGGAACGCTCGTCAAACGCTCATAAAGGTAAATCAACCCTTTTGTCATCAAAATTCACAATCCGTCTGAAAAGAGATGAACTCATTTTGTTAAATTTATCCACAGCAATTAAATGCAAAAAAAAATTGAGCAAAAGCCCCTGCTAATTCCTCTTGGATTTCTCTTCTCATCTCTCTGAGTGCACAGTTTAAAAATCCTTCAATAGGAGAACTGTTTTTAAAGGACTCTCACGAACAAACCTGTCATTGTCCAAAGGCAAACTGAAATGCCAGCTCTGAAAAGAGACGAGTTTAATGGAATCTAAAACCAGATTCAGACTTGGAAATACCGCTGTGAACGTGTCTTGCAGCCGGCAAATGAAATGGATTTCCTTCTTTCTGCACCAAAAGTTCAGCTTCTGTTTTGGAACTCACCTCTTGGCAACCCTCTTTTATTCAGGTCCCTGAGAGTTTCTTTGGGACTTTTCTTAAGGTCAACATCAGATTCAAACACATTCCCAAGCCTTCCTTCTAACACTTGGACAGGAAATAGCCAGAGAGCTAAAGTCTTTTTCCTCCATTTGTTGTAGAAGAGTCTACCACCATCCCAAACTCTTCTGTAGGTGGAAACCTACAGAAAATCCTCTGGCTGAGATCGGAATTTACAACACAAAAGTTTCATTAAAATCATTAAGATCCACCAAAAAAGTGAACAGAAGGGATTTCAACAAAAGCAGCACCTCCAAAAAAGGCAATTACTTTGTAAACTTGCCTCCATGATACACCATCTGATAGACATCAACCACTCTGATTAATATATGCAAGATAATTATCTACTGCCTTTCAAAAACAAAGAAAAAAAAGCAACCCAAAACTAGAAAACAGAACAAAAAAACCCCAAACTTAAAAAACCCACATCTACGTGAGACTCAGAACAAAGGGAAATAACCTACCAGTCTTGGTACGTGGTGATGGCAATACTTGGAGGTGTCAACAACGGTAGAGTTGTTGGTCTACAGACGATGTCCCTGTCGGGTGTCTTTGCTTTTTCTGTCTGTCGTTGGGACAATGGTGGTAACTGCAAATTACCAGAACAACATCTTCTGCCTCTCCAGAGGTCTATGCCCAGGGCATGGCTGGAAGTGCTGTAGGACTTACTCAGCCCACACTCCAGGTAATCCAGAGCATTCTGCAAAGACAGAAAAGCCACTGAAGTTCCGCAAATAAATGTTTTCCTCCACTGGGATAAAACACATTTAATTATTGTTCTACAGTCATCGCTACTCACAAAAGATAACCATATGATGAAATCTTGGCAGAGCCTGACTCTGTTGCATTGTCATTTTATGAAATTGTGAATGAAATTGAAAATTCACTCATAACTTGTCTAAGCTAAATTCAGGATCTAACTCTAATCCATTTGAACCCTTCAATAATCCAGGTCACCTCGGTGATACATTAAATTCTGATATTTTGAACTCTTTCAGAGAACATTCCACTCAACATCCATTCCCCCTAGAGCACAAACATACTAGTTTGCCACTTTTTTGGATGAACCACCAAGACAGAGAAAGGTGTCAAGAAAACAGGGCTTAGACACATCCAAAATTAACCAGAAGCTAATCAGTGAGAACTCCCAGCTACGCTACCCTACCCCATGTCTGGCGTTCCTAATAGAATTAGTCTTAAAAAAAGAGTTTGATCAGTTGAAGCAGTTTTTTCTCTCCTAGATTCTACTGATTTTTATATAAAAGCACCACCATGACCTCAGAAGTGGCTGTCAGTCTTCTCAGACACAAGCCAGAAGGTCTCCCAGAGCGGAACAGTGCTGAGAGAGGGTTATCGGGTTTTGTTGTACTTAAGAGAATTTAGGTAGTTAAATGTAATTTTCCGATATAAATGTGAATATTTATTGCATTTGATGAGTGATCAGTAGTTGCTGGAAGGTTATTGTAATAGGTAGATAAATATCTATGGCAAACCCTCTATGTTTTTCTTCTTCTTTACCTGCTCCTGAATTTTGATCTCTGCCCTTCCCACCCTTCTCAGACCTTTCCAAGCCCTGGGTTCAATTTCCTGATGAACAGCCACCACCGTGTCCAGCACTGAGTGCACAAGGACCTACCTCTCCTCACTGAAAAAAAAGAGTTGCAACTGGTAACTGATAACGTTTTCCATAGTCATGAGACTATTAAACAATTCTTGATACTCTTTTACCTCTCAGCAAGGACTCTCAACATGGGATGGAAAGGCAAGACTGACAGGAGAGCAACATACGACCAGTTTGCTCAACTTTCCCTACTTGCTTGCCCATCCCACAACCACATGAGGCATCCAGAGAGGAAACAACATGGGACATATTTACTTTACTCCTTAAATATAGCATGAAGTGCTATAAGGCACGCTGGTGGAGATTTGAGAACAGGGATCAACACCATAGTGAGCTAGATAGAAGTTTACAACACTTGACATGCTATGCTTCCAAAAACATGCTAGAGGTCTTCAGTGAGCCAAACCCTACTCTTTCACAGCACAAAAATCAGGTCAAAAATACTCCTAGGAATGCCAGAAAGGGAACCCTGCCTTCTATATGACTTAACTTGGCTTTACTTATAAAAATGTGAATTTTTTTTTGTTATTACTTAAAAAAGCGTAGAGCAGAGATGTCTAGCTTCCCACTAGATGCTGCTTGCTTTCCTGCAGATGCCCACTTTCATTAAAATCAGCAAGGATTGAGCATGATGCTCAAGCAAATTGACTATGAAGCAGTGCCACACAGGGTCTAAGAGTGTAAAAGAAGCACTTATTTATTGAAGGAGTTCTATAGGATACGTTCATTATTAGGTTCCACTCCTCCACTGTATTTTCATACACATTCCACGTGGTTTTCCATCCTTGGCGAGCCCCAGCTGTGACAAACGAGTCAATTAATGGCTGTGGTTATCACGCCATTCATTACAAACTGATACAAGTCTCCAGAGAATGGGATCTGGAGTTTAATTAATAGGGGATTATGTTGATGATTAGCAAGTGTAGTAATGGAATAACACGTGCATCATCGCATTAGGTGTTCAGCAATTAGAGTGGGAAAGATGTTGGAACACTTATGAGCACGTGAGCATTACACTGACCAACAAAGAGTAAAATATTTGCTCTGCATAAGATTCCTCTAAACTTCTTGCTGTGTGGGGCTGGGTTGGTTTGTTTTTAAATGTGCAGGGCTTATTTTCTGCTTATTACATGAGCTGCAAAAAAAAAGCAGCTGATATTTCTAAAATAAGACCAAACAAAATTTTAATCTCATTTTCACAAAGCACTGGGAAAAAGAAAAACATGCCTTTAGAAGAACCTTACCTCATCTGCAGTTACTGTCATGACACTTCTGCTCTTCTTCATTATTGAGATTAAAGTGCACCCCGTTACAAAAAAAAACTCTTGTTTTTCAATCCAATTTCTTCAGATGGGCAACCTGAAAGAAAAAAAAAAAAAAGAAAAAAAGATTACATTTTTGAATAACAAACTGTTTTGATGATAAACTACAGAGCTATCACCGCTGATTTATAACTTACTGTCCATTTTCATAAGACTTGGCAGCAGACTTTATGTAGCTCTCTGGGAGTGAAAGGACAATTCAATATTGAGTAAAATCCCGTTAAAAGTAACCAGTATTCCCGAGGCTCTGCAGCCTGAGCAAGCCCTGAAAGATGCCTAATAATAGGAGATGAAAGCTAACGGGTTCTACTTGCAGAGAATTTTTCTTCAAATGGGCCCTTTTCAGCGGTACAGTATAAAAGGTCTCCAAGAACAGCTTGAGCTGGCTCGCACAGAAGAAAAGGAGCTGCATTTGTATGCGATTCTAGGGTTTAATCATAAATAAACATTATTTATTATTGCACACACCACTTCAGCCTCCAAATGACAGCCTTCTGCAGGGGGTGACACTGCAGCCCCTCTGAACTACGTGAGAGCGCTAAGGGGAACGGACACAGCGGCTGAAGCAGCAGGAGAAACCAGAACATGGGGAAAAAAAAACCTTGGAGTGTTCCAAACCCTTTCCTGTTGGGAATTTAGTGCTCATAAAAAAGGCTACATTCATGATTATATAGAGAGAACACTGAGGGCTGTGGGCCCTTTCTTTTTCCCTTCCCTTTTCCCCTTCCCTTTATCCCTTCCCTTTTCCCTTTCTCTTCCCTTTATCCCTTCCCTTTTCCCTTTCCTTTTCTCTTCCCTTCCCTTTTCACAGAATCACTTCTGTGGGGAAGGGAATTTTCCCTTCCCTTTTCCGTTTTCCCTTCCCTTTTCCATTTTCCCTTCCCTTTTTCCTTCCCTTCCCCTTTCCCCAAAGCAGAGGGGTGCCACTTTTTGTGCTGATAAATTTTCTCCTCTGCTTGGAAGGATTATCTCAGAGGTAGAAAAAGGCCTACTGTTCATCCACTTCACCATTGAAGCCACCACAAAAAGCTGTGTGTCAGTTTTGGGCTTGGTGATGTTAGATGTCTAACATAGACTCATGGAATGGTTTGGGTTGGAAGGGACCTTAAAGATCATCCAGTTCCAGCCCCCCTGCCCTGGGCAGGGACACCTCCCACCAGCCCAGGTTGCTCCATCCAGCCTGGTCTTGAACCTCTCCAGGGATGGGGCATCTATGCCTTCCCTTGGCAACCTGTTCCAGTGCCTCATGATGTCCACTCTGAGAAATTAAAGATTTTTAACCATATTCAGATGATCTCTTCATGCTGGGCAAGTTCAGGAGAGCAAGAAGCACTTCCGACTGCCTGCAAAAAAAAGAGCTGCCGGAGCCTGGTGATCCACCCAGGAGATGAGGAGCAGATGTGGCATCAAAACTGGGCACTGAATTCTCTTCCCCACCCTGACCAGCAGTCAGGGTCCGCAAAAGCAGGCAGCCTGCGTGGCTGTGAGGGTTCAAAGCCCCGGCAGCAGGTCCTGAAAGCCCAACTGACACCACGATTGATGGGTTCACAGACTTGTTCTTTGGTTCCCCACCCCACAAAGCCTGAGTTCTCAAGCATGGCTACTCAGCTTGGCTTATGGCCATCACACACCAGCACCATCCAGGGTTCACATTCACAGAATCACAGAATTGTGGTGGTTGGAAGGGACCTCAGAGATCATCGAGTTCAACCACAAAAAAAAAAACAAAACCAAAAAAAACCACCACACACCACCTAAACACACAACAACAACCAAACCAAAAACCATCACCCACCCACACAGCAGCCCACCACAAACCAATAATCTTGGGCACTAGAGCATGCCCATTCAGCTTAACACCAGCACGTCCAGGTTGAATACGATATAGCTTGCACTTCTCCCTACTTAAATAATAAAAAAAAACCTTTAAGAAACAAAACCTGCACTAACTCTCAGCATCTGAATACAGGGCGGTGCCTCTGACAGCAGAGGTCTGAGGACATCACAGTCCCCAGGAGCCAACTGCTCATCTGCTCCTCCATGCACAAGTGAAGTGCTGGAAAGAACCTGCTTCCCTCTAAACTGGATTGCTCTGGGGAAGAAACGATGAGAGAGAAAGAGAGAATAAAACAAACTCAAAGGAAACACTAACACTTGATTCCAGCACTGTAGAGGAGCCCGCCTGCAGCTCCAGCTGTTTTCATCTCCTCGGGGTTCCTGCACCCAACACACATCTATCCATCCCTTGGTCACCAGCCAAAGCACCCGAGGGGGCTCAGATCGGTGCCAGGCACAGCTCCCTGCCATGCCAGCATACGTGCCAGCACACGGGGCTGTACGAGTCATCCTCTACCAGGCAGCACTGGAAAAAAGCTGAGGGATTTGTCTTCTACAGCACCTGCAGGGCTTCCCTCCAGAAAGGGATGGACAGGAGCAAAGGGCAGAGAAGAACTCTGCAACGCCTCCCCCCAGGATCTCTCTGCTCTCAGCATCCATCGCTAGCTGTCCCCAGACGCAGGGCAGTGGGAAAAACAGATTTATGGCCTCATCAAGAACCCTCTTCTGATAACAGGCCACACAGAATCACAGAATGGGTTGGGTTGGAAGGGACCTTAAAGCCCCCCCAGTGCCACCCCCTGCCCTGGGCAGGGACACATCCCACCAGCCCAGGTTGCTCCAAGCCCCCTCCAGCCCATTGTTCCTATTGTGAAAAATTTTCCTCTTGTGTCCAAGAGTCATTACCCTACGAGCAGCATAAAATCATCCTACACTATCAGGGTAAAAGCCTAGAATAAGTTGAATAATTTCATCAATCTCCAACAATTAGGAGAAACTAAAAAGCCCGGTTATAAACAGAGCCCAAAACTGACATCAGACAGCAAATTAGATGATACTGTCTGAGATGTCATCAAGGTAAAGAAGACCATAGCAGTGGTATGTATTCCAGGACTAGGGATAATACGGCATGACTATTTGCTGCCAGAAATAAATACATATTCATTCCACTGTAAGACGTAGAGAAAATTCATAGAACAAGCTCCTACTGCAGCGGGTCCCCCAGTGGGATTAACACATGCACCTCCCTCCTGAATTTATGTCAGTTCACAGACATAAATAGGTAAATATATAATAAATAAACACACACATAAATAAGTATCTTTGGGGGAAAAAAAAATCTGAAAGAATGAGACTGTCTCCTAAATTTCGCTGTACTTTAGGACCAGAATGGAGAGCAGGAGATGAGATGTGGGGAGATGGACCAGACCGACTGGCAGATCGTTTCTGCAGAAGCCTGAGTCCTCTTCTACCACAGCTCCCTTTCCTTTATAAATATTTATCAATTTGTCAAAGCAAGCTTAACCAGAACATGAATAATTATAAAAAAAAACATATTTCGCTCAATGTGGATTGCATTTCTAAAGAGCTTAGCAAGAAAATCGAAGGCTTCCGTTAGTCATGACTAAATTACTGTTAAAATCTGAGTCATTCTTTTCTTGTGCCTTTACATAAAAGATCTGACACCTGGGACGAACATCTATGGGAACAGAAAACCCACCAAAAACACTCCGAAGAGGCTTTCTGGAAATTTTTTTGCCCACGCACATTTTCTAACTCGTGCAATCTTCTGTCACAAGGAAGGAGTTTCTCCCCGCTACCCAAATTCTCCCAAAAGCAACTCAATCCCAGCTGACCAGTTAAGCGCCAGTAACAGGGAATGCCTAAAAGCAGCAAGGTTTTGCATTTTCTACAAAGAAAAGTACTTTTTCAGTGCTGCAGTTGGGTCTAATCCACTCATCTGGAATATATCCTAGGTAGGGTATGAGATTTCTTTTTACACCAAGCTGCTGACCTACTTCTTCCACCTGAAGTTTTTTTTTTTGGCCTCAAAGATTGTGTTTTTTAAAAAAATCATAGAATCATAGAATCATCTGGGCTGGAAGGGACCTCCAAAGGCCATCTAGTCCGACCCCCCGCAGTCACAGGGACACCCCCAACTAGACCAGGTTGCCCAGGGCCTCCTCGAGCCTCCCCTTGAATGTCTCCAGGGAAGGGGCCTCAACCACCTCCCTGGGCAACCTCTTCCAGTGCTCCACCACCCTCACTGGAAAGAACTTCTTCCTAATGTCTAATCTGAATCTGCTTTTCTCCAGTTTATACCCGTTAGCCCTTGTTCTGTCTGGGTTTTTTTTTTTAGGGTGGCAGAGCCCTGGAACAGGCAAATCCTCAAACACATGAAGAAAATCTATTTTAGAGTGATGATTAATTTTAACCTCATCAGTGAGACCACACCTGCCTATGGTGGGATCACTCCACCAACATTTCTCGTTTCCAATCCCCACTCTGGTTGCATTTTATACAATACTTTTGGTTTTTAACACCTGTTTCAGGGCTGAATCCTGAAGGACAACCCACAAACGTTTTCAAAACCAAATTCTAGAGAGGCATTAAGAGCAAGGAGAGTCCAGGAAAGCAAGACAAGGCATCTCCTGCAGAAAAAAGGCCAGCTCAGGTTAACTCCGTACAGTCTAGTCTACATCCCAAAGGCACCAGTGGCTGACGATAAATTCTATTTGCATGCTGGAAAAAAAAATTAGAATTAATCTTCAGGGAGAATAAAACCACTGCTCCTCTGAAAATGAGGAGATATTTCCAGATGCACCTGGAAATATAAGCCATAACTTCTGCGCTGGGACTCGGATGGTTGGAGAGCAGCAGGTGCTGCTGTCTCATCGCAGGATTCGGCCCCAAAACGCTTCCTTGAGTTTAATGAAGCCCCTGGAAAAGGAATCGGAACCCACCTTACCTGTGCGGCTTCGTAGGTGATGGTCTTGGTCTCCGTGTGGACGATGGGGACTTCCTTGGTGGGAATTTCGCTTTTGACGGCGCTGGAGACGTCGGAGATGGTGACGGTCTGGGTCTTCACCAGGGGTGGCTGTGGGACAGGGTTAAAAACAGCTCTGTAAGGATTGGGTTGGCGTTTCCAGACCGTGGTGCTGGCAGAGGTTCTGACACTGATCTGATAAAAGCGCTGCGGGAACCAAGGTGGGCCTGGGGAGGTTTGGTGTCACACCTGGGGTAGGACACGCTGCTCGGGGGGCAGGGACCGTGCGTGGGGATTCAACAGAGACGTGGGGCCCTGGGGTCAGCCCAAGCCAAGGCATGAAGGGTTTAACTGGTGTGTCACAATACCACAAAGACACTGTCTCCGCTGATTATTAACTTTCTAATTACTGGCTGCCAGTAAGAGATGACCACCCTCCGTCTACTGATGACAACGTCAAGATTGACCCAAATCCCGGGTCAAAAAAAGACTTTGATGGCGGCTGAGAAGCTTTATCCTGACTGCAAGTGAAACACAGACTATTTAAAAATCCTCATCAGATCCTAGATCGTCTTGAACTTTTATTAAATCAATGTCAGACAAACCAGAGACACGGGAAGGGGTGGGGGGGGAAGAGAAATCAACTTGTTCCACCACCTGATAATTAATTATCCAGAAGAAGAGAAGAAGAGAGAGAGTTAGTTGAGACCCAGAGTGTTTTTCCCCGAGGGCTCGATGGCATCTCAGCGGCCCCAGACCCGGCGGGTGCCCCTGGGACCATTAGCTGGGGGGGGGGGGGAAAGGGGACATCTATTTGCCCATAAGCAATTAACACCAACACTGGAGCAGGCAAAAAACCCCAAAATCTCTCCCACAGCGGGGTGCAGAAAAGGGGGAGTCAAACCCCACGATGGGACAGCACGTTTGACAGCGCTTCAAATTTTTCTGCTGCGCCAAGGCTCAGCCTCTGGGATAGCAAAAAACCTTAAGGGATTAAAATCACATGCTTTCAGAGCCTAAATATTTCCCTTTTTTTTGGGGGGGGTGGGATGCAACCAGGATGCTTTGATGCGAGAGGGGCTGGTCCTTCGTGCAAAGATAAATCGAGAGGGGTTTTGCGCATCGACCGCGGGAGATGAACCGGTTAATTAGCTCCGAGCCCGAGCAAACCCAGCTCCTCTCGGGGTGCGTGGTGTCTGCTTGCTGCAGTGTTTGGGGGTCCCAGTCCAAAGCCGGTGGAGAAAAGAGGGGGTGGTGGGTTTTGGGGGGGACTCACTACCTGGAAGCAGCGAATGAGCGCCGGCAGCCCGTTATTAACATCCCAGTCGTGCCACTGGCCATTTAGCTTTCTAAAGGCAAATCTGTCTTCACCATCCTCCTCCTCCACCTCCTCCTCCTCCTCCTCCTCCTCTCCTCCCCAGGGCTGCCAGGGAGGGGTGGCGGGGGGGGGCTCCCAGAGCTCCCAGTCCTTCTCCGCAGCCGCACAAACCCCCTCTCCACATCTCAGGTCCTCCTCGCTCGCGGGGAGGCTGGGAGCTGCCTCCTCATCCTCCTCATCATCCTCATCCTCCTCCTCCTCTTGGCTGCTCAGGGAGGAAGCAGCAAAGTCCCAGCTGGGAGAAGGCTCTGGGGCGGGTGGCACTGGGGTGGCACTAAAAGATACCCCCTGCTGTGAGCCCCCCCGTGCCCAGCCAGTGTTAACACTGCTCCTCTCTGGCACCGCAGCCACATCCTCTTGGGAGGGAAAGTCACTCATTTTCTAAAAAGAAACGAAAACATACATAAAAAGAAAAAATATATATAAAAAAAAAAAAAAAGAAGAAAAAAAAAAACCAACAAAAAAGGCCAGGGAGAGAGAGAGAAAGAGAACGTTAGGGAGAACAGGAGGCTAAAACATGGGGGTATTTTTATAATATCTCACATCTCCGGCAACTCATGCAACTGGGAGGGGTTGGGACGCTTGAAAAACCTTCCTGCTTCCTGCCACAGCCTTCCCACCCCCGAGCAATCCCCTCTCTTGGAAGTTTAAGGAAGGAATATTAAAACAACTCTCTGCGACTAAAGGAAGAGCCACCACCCAAGCGACGTTTTGCCCAGCCTGGAAGCAGGAATAATCTGAGCGGGGATTTGTGAGCATCAAAACCCACCGACTGCAGCGAGACCAGATCCCAATCCCGCGTTTAACTCCTCGGAATATTTTAGGCTGGGTTTTCCCAGGTGGAGGTGGAGGAGAAGAGGACAAGCCCAGCGTTGGTGGGTACCAGGATCCGCTGAACTTCACCCCTTGGGAATGCTCCCCCCACTCTGAGGACCTCGTTTGCTGTTGCAGTCTCCGGGATAATTAAGAGCTTCCACATTATGGCAGCGATGAAATTATTGTAAGAATATCTACAAGTTAGTATTGAAATCAGCCGCCTCCTGAACCGACGGTGCCGTTCGGTCACCTGAAGGAATTTGTGTTATTTCTACAAAATCGCTTCACAGAATCAATCACAGAACGACATGGGGTTGGAAGGGACCTCTGGAGATCATCTCCTCCAACCCCCTGCCAGAGCAGGGCCACCCAGAGCAGGTCCCAC
>JAOQGM010000004.1:32716807-32745995 GCA_027564225.1 Gallinago stenura | reverse complement strand
CTCCCTCTGCCGGGCACTTCCCTGTGCATCCTGTTGGCGACGTGTGTGAAATCCTGCTGTAAATTCAACCTCACTGTTAATTACCTCAGGCAATTAGCGGCGATAAAACATTTCCCGGTGCCGTTATTTTGGTTATTTTTGTCCTTCTGGCCGCTGAAGGCCCTGCAGACCCGTGCTGTGGCGGCACCCTCACCCTGCCCTCTCTCTGTCCCAGGTCGGAGGGACCCAGAAATGAGCCCAAAACTCGTTCCAGGTTGAAGAAGCCCCAGCGGAAGAAGTACGGCCTCCTCTCCAGCTCCGAGCAGAGCATCGAGATGGCCTCCTTCGACAGCGACGAGGACACGGTGTTTGAGACGAGGAACCTGAGGCGGTGAGAGGGGGCATTTGGGCCCTTTCTCTTTCCCTGGCGAGGGGCCAGGAGGCCTTTTCTGAGCTTGGGAGCAGATCCTACCAGCCAGACCTGCACTGATTAACCTGCCCTGTGTGCTCTCTGCGCCTTGGCACGTGGACTTTATCTCACCGTTCTGGTGAGAGACTCAGAAATTATCTTAGTTTTCTGTCCCGGGAGGGACGTACCCCAGTTTGCCGGGAGCGTGGCTTTGTGCCCGGTGTTCAGCGGGGCCGTGGGAGGCAAAAGGCAGCCCTTCTGCCCAGCCTGGCCTCCCAAAGGGAGACAGGAAACCAAAAACTTCCATTTTTCTCAGTTTAGGAATTGCTCCCAAGTCACACCCGGGTCCCAGTGGGGCACCCATTCCTGCTCTCGGCCCGGGTTGGGTTTCTCTGGAGGGTGTTGTTCAGAGCTGAGGAGGAGTGTGGCTCAGCTCCCCCCGGCCGGTGTGAGGCCATAGTGATCCGTGTCCCCGTGCACACACTCTCTCTGACACTGGGTGTCCTCTTTTTTTCCAGGTGACGTGGGACCGGTGCCACCAGCCACACAGACGGACCAAGTCCAGCGGAATCACCTTACCAGTGCTCGAGTTTTTTTATTTTTTTATAATTGCTTATAATGACTATTAATTAACAGTACGAACCATTCCGCAGCTGGGGCAGGGGAGAAGGGGACCAAACCTGTTTTCTTCACATGTGATTTTTGGGGAAGGGCGGAGCTGCCGGTTAAACGGCGCCGCGTTGGGTGCTGTTGGTGGCGCAGAGAAAAACGTAATTCCTGGAGGGATGCTCAGCCTTTGAGATCTTTCTGCTCTGGACTCAAGTGCTGCGGCTGTGTCTGCTGGCTCCAGGGGTGCTGCCATCCCTCTCCCTGCCGACCACGGCTTCGGATGGCAGGCGAGAGGGTTCCATTTTTGGGCTGATCCTCTTCCCTTCCTGCATTACCGGGTTGCTTCATTGGGAGGTGTCTCTAATCAACGCTGATGTGGTGGGAGCTGGGGGAGCTCGTCTGGGGAGGGTGTGGGGGTTAATTTAGCGAGGGGATAGCTTTGGGAATGAGTTAAATGTGTCAGTTTTCTTGCAGTTGCAGGGTTAGCAGGTACAGGTGACCATTCGTGGGTTTACAGGGAAGACATGTTTACAAACGAAAGGTGCCTCTCGACCGGAGGAGCGTGTCTCCAGGAGAGCCATCGGGGGTGCAGGCTGGGCGTGGGGCTGCCAGTGCTGCATTCACCAGCTCCAGTGGTGTGTTCACCAGGGAAATAGGTCACTTCTACCGAAATTCTGCACTTTTGAGCTGCTGGCTCCCTCCGAGGTCACCCAGGGAAGAGCCAGGGCACTGCTGCATGAGTCGGAGAACATTTACTGTGATGGTGACCGGTCTCTGAGCATCTGAAGACTGGAAGAGGAGGACCCAAAGCCCCAAGAACTGTGATTCTTGAACCAGAAAGCCCTGGCTGAAAACTAATCCCTTTGTGAAGGGTTCTGGAGTTCCATTGGCGGGTACTCAGGCTGTTCCTTACAGCCCCTTGTGTGGGTATTTAGGGGTTTTTCTATGTGTAGGACCAAATAATGTGTTGGAAGGTCATTGTTGGATGGATCTGCTGCTACAATGGTGACAACTGCTTGCAAAGTGCTCTTGTTCCTGGCATGTTTAGCTTTGAGGGGGGGGCCCTTCCTTGAAAACTGAGCAGGGCTGTGTCCTTCAGCCCCAGTTCCACCCCAAACTGGTCTGTGCCTTTGGTAGGAGAACCCGAGGGGGTTCCCCTGCGGGTCGGGGGGTTCCCTGCATGACACCACCTTTTAGATGAAGATGGAGATTGTCTTTGGAGTGATGGCTCCTTCTGATGAGCAAATGCCCTGCCCAGAAGGGGGACAAAGCAGGGCAGAAGGGATGGCCTTATCAGACAGAGGGGTTTGCTGGGGGTCACCTGGGAGCTGGGGGTCTCACTGCTGCCCCGAACCCCCCTCCTGAGGGCCTGGTGTGATCCTGGTGCTCACTCGTGCCAGGGGCTGAAATTTCCCAGAGAAATGCCCTCCCCCACCAGGTGCCAGCAGCTCTTGTCTTGCGCACGTGCGAAAGAATTTTTAAATATATATATATAAAAAAAATATATATTTTTAGTAATGCTGTCACGTGACCACAGCACTTTGGATGTGCCCTAATTTCCTATGGTTTCTATCCTTTTCATGCCTCTTTGAGGTGCTGGCTGCGTGTCGGGCTGAGATGAAAGCGTTTGCCGCCCTCCTCCCTGGGAGCAGCGGGAACGGCTGGATCCGGCGGTGGGAGCTGGGCTGTGGGATTCCTGCTCCTGGGACTTCCCTGATCCCGCACCAGCAGGTCCCTGCGCACCCCCGGGACTTTCTCTGCCCCTTCAAGCCCCCCTCCCCCTCAAAGCTGTTCTTTGCTCTGTCGAGGCCGGGGGAGCCTGGCTGCAGCTCAGTCCTGGCTCAGCGCTTCCACCGACACCTTTCTCAGCCTCTCTCTGCCCGAGACAATTAGCTCGGTCACTCTCCAGGCTCTGCTCCTCCTCGGACAGATGGCTTCTGCAGTTTTGAAGTTTCCTCGCTTTGCAGGAGCGGGTGATTATATTTTTTTTTTTTTTTTTTAACGTTAACAGTTGAATGATTTTGATCAAAGAGGGGGACCTCAGGCCCCAGGCCCTGCCATGAAAATAATTTTGATAGAATTTGATTTTGCCGTAATAGGTATTTGGAATTTGAGCAGGGGAAGACGTGGAGGGACACAGGCAGAGCATTTAACGAGGTCCCTGTCCTGGTACTGTGGAGGCAAATGATAATTAAGTTGAGGGCCCTGGAGGGTTTGCCAGCCCGGTTCTTGTTTCCAGAGCCCTTCTGCTGGTGTCCTTAAAGGGGGGTGGGTTTCATCATGTGGGGAATAAAAACACGATTGTGGGGCTGTAGCATAGCCTTCTTGTCACTTTTTTCCTGTTCCTGTTGTGGCTGGAGGGAGGTTTGAGTTTAATCAGTGACCCTGCGCGGCTCATTCCATTTTCCCCTGGAGAATCCTGTGTCCTGGGAGCGGGGGGGCTCTGGGGGGGCTCTTTGCTGGCCAAGGCTTTATATTTCTGCTCCATTCTCAGCCCGTTGTTCTGAGAAACAAGGAGAAAGCAAAGGTGCTGATTAGTCCTCGGAGGAGTCTCAGACCTGTAATCTATTTGTTGCTGAGCTGCGTTTCTCCTGGAAGAATAAATCGGAGCTGCTCACGGCAGAGGGACGGTGCCCCCGTGGGCAGTCAGAGCCAGGGCAGGCTTTTGGGAGAAATCCTGCCAATAACAGTGGCTTTTAAAGCCTTGCACCCCATTTCCACAATGAGGGCAGTTCAGAGGTGTTCTGAGTTACAGTTTTAGTGACTTTACGTGCAGTTGATACCCGTGTCGATAGCCTGGCTGCTCTCTTTGACACAGACAGAACTTGTAGGAGTCTTTCAGGAATAGATTTATAATAGATTATAGATTTAGATATCTATCTAAATAGATTTAGGTATAGATATCTATATCTATGATAGATAAATACCCAGGTGCAAACAGCCACCCGTGTGCTGGGAGCCGGCTCCAGCTGCCTCCTGTGAGTACGTCTGTCTGTCCCTCGTGCCCCCCCAGCTTCTGCTGCACTTCCCTCTCTCTGGAGTGAACCCGGGGGGGCTCTGGGGCCACTGGCTGCCCTTGGCTGGTGGCCTGTGCAGAGCTCCCGTTGGTATTCCTTGCCAAATGGCTGCCGAGGGGGCGGTGAGGATGGAGATGTCCCCCTGTCACCAGCCCCCCTGTGTGTCACAGGGTTCTCCTGAAACAATCCCTATTGTTTAAGCCAAAGCCTGACTTAAATAAGTTGCCGTGGGTGGGTGGGTGGTTGCCTCTCTCCCTCTCTCTCTGATCTTCCCAGAGGGCCCCCCTCGGAGCCTCCGCTGCCGGTGTTGAGCCGCGGGGGTGAGGTTAATGGGGTTGGCCGAGCAGCAGCTCCCCGTTGTCCGTAGCCTGCTCCCGTGGTGTTCCTCCTCTGCGTGTGGCTGGAGCGTGGCCGGGATGTCGGAGCGTGGCCGGGATGTTGGAGCATGGCCGGGATGTCGGAGCGCCCGGGAGAGGACCCTGTGCTCCCAACGGATCCCCAAGAGGTCAATAAACCAGCGCTGGAGAGCCTTGTGTTGTCTGTGCCCTCGGAGATGGGGGAGCTCATCTTTCCCCCCCCCGGCATGGAGCGGTGATGTATTTTTAAATGGCAACCAGTCCCTGTATTGATCGATTGATTTACTTCCCTTTACAGCATCCCCCCCCCAGTGTATCCTCACACAAATGAAATAAAAGTGTTCTGTTTTGCCCCGCTCACTCCGTCGCCCTCGGGGTTCTTCTGGGGGGGCCCCCAGGGATGGGTTTTGTGGAACCTCTCTCTGCTGAGCCCCCCCTCCCCGAGCCCTGCCTTTATGTTGGATCCCCTCCTCTCCCACCGCCGGCCGCTTGCCTTCTCCCTTCATCTGGGGGTTTATTTCAGTTTGCTGAAGTCTCCTCCCTTTCCTTTCTCCCCATTCTTACCTTAATCCCTGGTTTTATTCCCCAGATAAAGTAAAATCCCCGCGTGGGTGATCCCGGTCTCCCCAGCAGAACCAAGTGACATTTCGCTTTTTTTTTTGGGGGGTGGGAGTTGGGAAGGAGAGACTGTTCCCTGCGTGGGGAAGTCCTGGCTCCTCAGCGCGGGGAATTAAAGCCTGAAGGGAATGAAAGGTGTTCCCTGGCACTAACATCTGCTTCTCCTCCCTTTCCAGATGTGAGATTAGTGGCCCTGGTGAGAGGAGACGCCGAGTTCCCCCATGTCCTGCTCTGCCACCTCCCTGTGTCCTGCTCTGCCACCCGGCCCGTGTCCCCGTGTCCTGTCTGCAGGAGCCTGGTGGCCACAGGCTCATCCCGGAGCACGGCACAGCCAAGGAAGAGCCTTTTCCCTTCCTCCCCAGTTTAGCTTTCGTGCTGGTAGGGGCTTCTCTCCCGCGGGTATCAGGGCTGGTGCCACCCTGTAGATGGCACTCACAGACTGAACATGCTGCTGGCGGGGCACTGCCAGCGCCGCTGGAGCTGGAAATAAATCCCAGGGCCTTAAAAATGCAGCTCTTCCCTCCAGCAGCTCTGGAGTGTGGTGGCAGTGTGTCCCCTGGCCTCGGTGGCAGCGTGTCCCCTGGCCTCGGTGGCTACGTGTCCCCTGGCCTCGGTGGCCGCGTGTTCCCCAGCCTCAGGGAGGGAGCAGCAGGTTTTGGGGCAGCTCCTGGGGGTCTCTGCCAGGAGAGGGTTTCTCCCAGCTCCCCCCCCAGCCTTTACCTCTTTACTCACCCAGCCCCGTTAGTGCTTGTCTGTGAGGGTTTGTTGTCATTCTGGGGCAGACGAGGGTTTAAGGTCCCCTGATGTGACAGGGCTCCCCACAGACCCTGGGGGGACCCTGGGGTTTGCTCCCCTCCCCTCCGAGCCGTGTTCCCCCTCCCCGTGTCACACAAAGGTGTGAAATCCCAGCCCCTGGGGGGGTGCTCCGGGCTTTCCCTGAGGGAGCAGGCTGTGCACAATTAACACAGGGCTTAACGAAGGGGCAGAGGGTGTTGGCCAGGGCAGCATCACCCTTCCAAGCCTGGGGAGGGGATGCAAACCCTCTGCTGGTTCCTTTTCAGGCTGAGGGGGCTGGTACCCCCAATTAGCACTGATGGCCGTGGCCTCTGTGTGCTGATTAGCGGGGGATTCCTCGTTTTCCACCCCATTTCCCTGGCCCTGTCTCCAGCTGGGAGTGGGATTCCAGTCCCAGACGTGAGCTGGCGGCCTGGACCCGCTCTGAATTTCTGTCAAACTCCGGTTTGAGTGATTCCGGGGATGTGGATCTCCTTCCTCGAGGTGGGGGCTGGGGGCCGTTGGCCATGTCCCGGTGAGCTCCTCTGATTTCAGCCGGTGGTGCCTGGGTGCCGTGGAGCACATCATCACCTCTGCCACGGGGGGAGGAACCGTCCCTTCTGCTGGGGTGGAAAAGCACTTCTCTGTAGCCAGACCTGGGGTTTAATGAAGGTTCCTGGGTTTGGTTTGGGTTTTTTTTGGGGGGGGTGTGTGGGTGGAGAACAGCCTGTGTGTGTGAGTTTTCTGGTTGCTGTATGGAAGAAGGGATTGTAGAATCATAGAATCAGTCATTGTCTAGGTTGGAAAGATCGTCTACTCCAACCATCAACCTAACTCTGACAAAAAAATAAATAGGAAATAAAAATTACTAAACCGTATTCCCGAGGTAGACCATGTCTACCCATCTTTTGGATGCCTCCAGGGATGGTGCCTCAACCCCTTCCCTGGGCAGCCCATCCCAAGGCTTGATAACCCTTTTGGTGTAAAATTTCTTCCTAATATCCAATCTGAACCTCTCCTGGGGCAACTTGAGGCCGTTTCCCCTTGTCCTGTCTCCTGTGACCTGGGAGATGAGACTGACCCCCTCCTCTCTACACCCCCTCCAGGTAGTTGAAGGGCTGGAAGCCACCACCAGGGCTGGAAGCCACCGTGGGGCTGGGACTGGTCACTGTGGGGCTGAGCAGCAAGGGGCAACCCTCAGCGCGGGGGAGATGAGTGTGGTTGTGGTGAGAGATCACAAGCATCTTCTTCAGTTGGTGGCCCATGCTCTTGCCGAGCGGCTCTGGGGACATCGGCGTTGACCGTGGCTCTGGGAAGTGGAATTTCTATGCCTGTTTTTAGCTCCGGCTCCCCATTTTGCTCATTTCCAGGGTCTTCACAGGGGATGTCGGGGGTAGTTTTCCTGCAGACCCGGTGGTGGATTTGCTCCCCCAGTGCCCCGTGGGTACGGGGGCTGCTCTGACGTCCCCTCCCCGTGTTTATGGTGGGAAAGGGGCTGCGTGTTGGGAAGGGGCTGGAAACACTCGAAAACCCGCCGCAGAGTCTCCTCTGATGTCTCGTCTGTTCCGCTCAACAAAGCTCCTCCACACAACTAGCGGGATTCTTCTGGAGAAAAAATTAGCTTTACTTAGTTGGCTTTTTGTCTAAATCCTCCTTCTGATCTTTATTTTCTTCCCGTACGTGACGGAGAGGTGAAGGGAAGTGGCACTTCAGCCACAAAAGCCTTTCCTTCAGAAACGCTGGTTGTTTTTGTTTTTGTTTTTAAAAAAATAAAATAAAAATTTGAAGGGGGCTTTGCGGGGGAGAATGGGGAAGCGTTTGCTTTTTAAGTTACACCAGGGAATAAAAGTATAAAGGACAGAAATGATCATAACTGCACTGGCGATGGAACAATATTTTTTTTCCGCGTACCAGAGCTAATTGAAGGAGGAATTCACACAACAATTTTTGCAATCTAAGGATGAGTAAACATGAAAGGGGACGCGGCGCCTCTGGTGCATGCTAATGCCTGGCTGCACGCGAGGAAGGCAGGAGAGGTCCCCAAAATTAAACCCGAGACGAACGTCTCAGATGTTACACTTCAGTGCTCCCTTCTGCCCGTCGCCGCATCAAAGGCACCAGCAGAAGCCCCTTGTCCCAGGGTTCCTGCGGAGGGGGGGGGCTGGGACTTTGTGGCACCCTCCGGATGGAATCGCCAGAAAACGGGGCTGTGGAAGGACTTCCATGGGCTGGGGGTCTCCTGGGGATCTGCTTCACTTCAGCGGCGTTCCCTAGGGGTTCAGAGACCCCTCTGCTCCTGGAGAGGGGCTTGTGGACAATAACCAGTCCCTCAAGGGGCTCCAGGAAAGCTGGGGGGGACTCTGGATGAGGGGGAAGGGTTTGACCCTGAAAGAGGGGAGATGGAGCTGAGATTTTGGGGAAGAACTTTGGTGTGAGGGTGGGGAGAACCTGGAACAGGTTGCCCAGAGAAGCTGTGGCTGCCCCATCCCTGGAGGGGTTCAAGGGCAGGTTGGAGGGGGCTTGCAGCAACCTGGGCTGGTGGGAGGTGTCCCTGCCCAGGGCAGGGGGTGGCACTGGGGGGCCTTTAAGGTCCCTGCCAATCCAACCATTCTGTGATTCTATGAATTATTACAGAATTAAATGTACCTTTTTCCCTTTCACCAATTTAGGCATTAGGCTATTTTTCCCCAGTTTTGAGGCCTGAACTTTTAGCCCTGTGACTACCACTGTTCCGTCCAGCTCCTTGGACACAGCCTCCCAGAAATACACACATAATAATTTCCCAAACAGCCCTTTCTACTACTAATTTAGAGAGCAAAAAGTTGAGTTTTTTTCAGGGGTCTATTTCCATTTCTTGTGAAAAGAAACCCCTAAACTCATCTGCAGAGCTCATGGCAGCCCCGAGAAACTCACTCCTTCTAGTATAACTTCCATAAAATGCTGAGAAGACTTCATAACACTGCACAAAATAAAACCAAGGGCATCTATCAGCACAGATGAACCTACGAAAACAGAAAAGAAAGGTTTGCCCTGAGAGGTAAAACCAGCTTTATTTCTTGCCCCATCTCTGCAGTTCTCACATAAACAGAGTTTGCTGTAGAAGTTCTAAGATCTACCAACATCATCCAACCAGCAAAGCCACTGCTTCACCCTGTCCTCTTCCCAGGCTGCTTTAAGCTCTCATAATTGCCAACCTGGTAATTACAGACTGATTACGCAAACCAAGTCTAAATTAGTTTGCTGTTCGTAAGCTATCAAGCATCTGTGCGATGTGATAAAGCTGAGAATTTATCTACCATATAATAAAGCAATTTTTTTTTTTTTTATTCTGAAAAGTGACTGCTATATGCAGGATAGTCCTTGTACGTATTTGAGAAAGTTCTGTCAAAGTTCTGCAGGGTCAAAAAAAAAAAAAAACCTTTAAAACCCCCCTCCCTTCCCATGTTACCACTGGATAAATTATCCTTATTAAAACAGTGTCTTAACTTTCATTAGGAGGTTTCTCACTGAGATATCGCCAAGGCTAAGAGGATTGCAAAGACTCATCTTTTCTCCTAATCATTAAAGCTGAGAATAACCAAGTCGGTCTATTCCAGAAATTCCAGTAACTCTTTGATTTCCAGCAGAGGGTACAATCCGATTGTCATCGTTCTTCATTTATTTTGGTTATGATAGGAAAATCAATATTAATTTGAACCTCTCGTTACCTCACTTACTGTCATTAGGTCTAACGTTCTCCAAAGAGCTCCCGTGAAATACAAGCAATATTTTTCACTATTAATGCTGAGAAAACGTGACCATATTTTTTTCAAGATATTTTCAGGCAAATGTTAACAGCCTGGGCTGAAGAAAGAATTGCAGAAAATTCTATTCTCTATTTTCTTTACTATGTTAATAATTTTTAAATCTTATATATTTCTATATGTCTATTATTGCAGTCAAATGCAGTTATTTAAAAAATCAGTTTGGACAGCAATAAAGAATACAGTTTAACAGTGCTACCCACCAGTACATAAAGGATTTTCAAGGTAATTATTTAAGAAAGTGAAGCATACTATTAAAAGACACAATTTATACCTTTCTTGTTCCATGTGCAAATGACTAGCAGAACCTCCCACTCCTCCGAGTGGAGCTGAACAGCATTCGGAGACCGAAGAACAATTATTAATTATGCTTTTTAAAAAAAAACCCAAAACCAACACATGTCGGTTTAAAAATATAACAAAACCCAGCGGCACAGAAAATGCACGCAAGGCACATTTAGGTTACCAAAAAAAAATTAAAAAATAAAAAATTAGACTTCGTGTTCCCCCATGTGTTTTCATTAGGGAAGGAGCATAATGCATTAAGCCGTGCTGGTCTGTGCAGATATCGGGAACGCCGCAGATCCGGCAGGATTAGCATGTGCTGGATGAACCTACTTATGGTGTCACCACCAGCTGATGTGGCACTCGCCTCGTGCCACCGATTTATTTCTTACCTTCCTGAACTCCCCCAGAAACTGCTTCTCATCCCAGAGGAAAAGTTCTAAAATCCTCACATCTCTCTTTCTTTCCCCTACAGTTTTTATGGAAAGAGACAAGCTCAAACAGCCTGCAAGAAGGATTTTTTTTTTTGTGGTTTTTATTATTTTTTTAATACTTGATCCACGCAGCAACTAACAGAATGACCCGAAGCCCAGAAGTGCACAATCAAGCCTACAGATGAAGAGCATCCTCAGAAAAACACGTTCTCCAGAACTCTTCTAACAGAGGAATATTCCTTGCCATTTTTTCCCTTTGAAAAACACCACTAAAGAATAGTGGGGAAAGGCGAAATGCAAAAATCAGAACAGCAAGAGGTCCCTAGAAAACCAAAATAAAGCTGAGATCTGCAAAGGACCCACAAAAGTAAGAAGTCTTAGCTGTACACCAGCTGCACAGCAATGGGCTGAAGGAGAAAGTCCAAAGCACCTACACAAAACGCTAGCAGCCCCACGATCAGAAGATCCCTCAAATCCTACAAGGTGTGCAAGGGATGAGCTTAGTTACTGCATTTTATCATCTCTGCATCCATGACTTGCATCTCCACCACAAGGCAGAAGCTCACCCCACACACCAGAGCCACCTCTGACCTGCTGCCCAGCTGTGCTTGGCCAATGAGGTCTACAGGCCACGGGAGAAGTCAGAAATTCATAGAATCATTTTGGTTCAAGAGACCTGTAAGATCATCAAGTCCAAACATCAACCCCAGCACTGTCAAGTTACCAATAAACCATGTCCATTCATGTCAATACTGCAGCCAAGGTGGGCTCCTGCTGGTAAGACCCCATGCAAGTGTCTTGCTACAAACACCATTTCCACACTGCTCCAGAAGACCTCACCGTCCTGCGAGGAGCTAGTCCTTCCTCAGCCAGGCATCCCATAAAAATGAACAAGAATCTCCCTTGAGTCTCCCATAAACCTTCTTGCTGTTCTGTTTTATTTACAGATGGCTTATGAAGAGGGAGATGAGGAACTAAGCAAGCATGGTCAGATACCATCAGCGTTGAGTTGATGGTTGGACTAGACGATGTGAGAGGTCCCTTCCAACCTAGGCAATTCTAGGATTCTACACCCACCAACATCTTCAAACACGACAAGAAGGCCCTACTCACCAGCTGGGACACAGCTCTCCAGGCTGTGGCACGGTGGGTTTCTGCACCAGGTAGTCACGCTTGGGCAGGTCCTGCTCAAAACCACAACCCTGCGGGCCACAAAACACCACCTACAATTTAGGGACCGGCGGCAAAACCTATTCCGTGGCCAATTTAGAGCAAACACTTCTGTGGTGGTAATGGTGAGGACCAGGTAACCAGCTCTTCTGACCACAGGCACACACAAAAACTAAATTAAAAGGAAAAACGACGCTCCGTGCCAAGGTAGACAGCTGCTGCCGTTTTTCTCCTGCTCCCCCCGTGTCCTCTCTCCACCAGGAAGGCGGATTCTGCAGCTGATAAATTGCATTTTCATAAATGGCGCATCCGAGACTGTCCATAAAAGACAAACCCTGTAAGGAATCCAAAGAAGGAGAAGGGCCTGGGAGAGGAGAGACCTCTCCGTGCTGTTAAATGAGTACAAAATGAGGTTACTTCTAGGGCAACAGCATCGAGCCACGCGCAATATATTGTTTCTAACAGCCCTGCCTGTCTGCAGCAGCATTTTGGTTAGCGAAATACGCAGGATTTATTTATTTTTTTTTTTAGATCACCGCTTTCGTGCGGCAGTAGCTGCTATTATTCTGTTAAGTGGTACAGGAATAGTCATTCCAAGCTACAGTACTCTGTCTCAAAAATATTATAGGATATACTGGAACATGCCCATCAACTCTCATCAGAAAAAAAAAAAAGAAAAAAAAAAGAAAAAAAAATATCCATGGTAAAACTGTTGTCTCAGCATCTCCTGTTCAGGTTTTGGGTATATTTAACACTTTTCACCCCAAAGGGTTTAGGAAGCGTACCCAGCCTTGGAGGAGTGGACACAGATCCACGGAGAAAAATAAGCAACTGAAAAAATAAGAGAAAAATAAGAGAAAAATAAGCACTTATCAGTGAAAGCAGAGCCAGAAACCAGAGGGAGAACCAGCTACGCTTCCCATTGCAGGAGAGCACCCAGGAGAGAGTACACAAGCTGTGTAGGCATAGATTAGGAACAAGACCCTATTTTTAACTCACATTCTTTGCCTGTCTCCCCTATTTACTATTTATCCAAAAACAGTCACATTCTGAGGCTTCAAAAATAACTTAATCGTTCACTTAGAACTGAGGAAATTCTCTAAATGCGGGATTTGAGGCTTGTCAGGAAAGCTCAACCCCATTCCAAAAATTCATCCCTAAAAGCATCTGTCTTAAGGCTCTCAGCTCCGGAGGGTTCATCAAATGGCTCCGCTTTTCAGAAAGTCCCGTTTTCATACAGAAACAGACAGTAACAAAAAAATTAGATTTCACATCTCATTTGCAAAAGCAGAGCAGGGCATTCAGAGTATTAAAGAGGACAGGTCTGCATTAGCTTAGCGTGGCCAGCCACAAACCTGATTTATCCCAGTTTTTTCCTTCCCTACTACCAGCCTCCAGAATGAAATTGCTGTCTGCCCATCCCATAAAAATATTTAATAAAAAAAAAAATAAGGCTAAAGGAAAAGCCTCTGGGATTGTTCAAAAGCCCACATTTCCTACTAGCCACTGGGCTAAGTCCACTCCCACCAAAATATTTTACTTCATACATTTTTAAGATGCATCTATGACAGCATTGCTGTATTCTGAAAAACTAATTTATAACAAGAGATTTAGAACAAGCCTGATTTAGAAGAACATTTAAGCTTCCTTATTCCAGGATTTTTCTTTTAGCCAAAGCAGATGTTACTGTTTCTTTATAGTACTGCTATTTGGTTTCCTGCAGTATCTGACATTTTGCTTGTTGGGAAAATATTTGCATTATTCTGGATTTCAGGCTGAAATGATCGGCAATTTCAAAAAAAAATAATAAAATATGAAAGAATACTTTCGATCCCACTGCAATTTCCTCCGAAATCAAGTGCTATTATGTTAGGTGAAAGTGACAACACCAGCGTTTTCCTCAAATTTTTTCTCGTTGTCATTTCTTCTCCCTAGTTATTTAAAACTCTTCAAACTTTTAATTATGTGGGGTGATACTTCCAACACTCGGTCTCTGCCTCACGCTGCGTATTTTAGAAATTTTGATCAAATTCCATCACTTCAAAGAGTGCAATTAACAAGAGTGCTCTTCAGTAACCCCTGCTCGCCGTGACCTCCTGCTTCACACTCACCATTTCCCAGGGACGAGCTCCGTGTCACCGGGAAAATTCTGGCTCTTCTGCCCAAATTACTCCACTCTGAAGCTGCAGAGGGAATTGCAAAACTGGAAATCGCGAAACACAAGGATGTGCGGGAGCAAAGCACGGCCAGAGGAATCCCAACCTGGTTCCATCCAGCCTCACGGAGCAAATGCACAAAACTGGTCGTTTTTGAGAAATTCTAGCAAGTGAAAACGGGGTCTTGATGTCAAAAGTCAACGTTTGTATGTCTAGATGCAATAACTGGTACCATTTTAATAGTCTCTGCCCTCTAGAGATATTCAACTACCGCTAGAGCCGAGGCTGGTAACTGCAAATAATAGTGCTCTTCTAATAGGATTTGAAAATTTGGTCAAGCCAAAGAATGTATTTGAAATATTCCAGTTCATTTTAAAACAGGGAATTCTCCCAGCCACAGATAATTACGAACTAGCTCATATATCTTTTTTTCCATTAATAAAATATTTAGGTATTATCAGTGAATGTGTTTTTTAAACTAACCTTATGCCAGTGCAGAAGAACATGATGCTTCTGCTTGTTCCAATGCAAAAAAGCCAAAACAGCAGCGTGATGTAGACACAAAATGACCTTTTTATGCCACAAACCATCAGCTTACAAAATGCCGTAAGTCACCGGCGTGGCCGAACATTTCTGCAAGGTTTCCCCATTTTCCTCAAATCAGGAACTTTTACTTTTACTCAGGCACTTTTACTCAGGCAAAAAACGCTCTTCTCTTTCTGGAAGACTTAGGTTTTTTTATTTCTATAAATTGTTCTAGGAAAATAAAGGTAAGGCTTTTCAAAGATGGATAGCAGATTAAGAAAATACATGGATTACTAGGCTTCGACTGAGTCATTAAACTACCATCCAGCTACAGGAATCCCCACTGCATAAACAGGACAGAGGAGGTTTAAAACTCTAATTTTTCAGGATTACCCTACTGAAAAGCTAAAGGGCGCCTGGATTCCTGTAGTAAAACAGCAGTATTAAGTTACTGGAAGGATTTTACAGCAGGGATTACTCTCCCTGCAAAATTTAAAGCAACGTATCAACATCTTTCTTACAGCTTGGAGAATAAAATTATATATGCATAAAAAAAAAGTATCAGCTTTTCAGCTTGTTCTCATCACCCCAGCAGAGAGAGCAAAGAATCCCACGTTATAAAAGTAACAGAGTATTTCCTTGGGGCCCTTTAGTATAACCATATCCTCACCTGTATTTTTTGTAAAATTAAAATATACGGGCATTTATCTTCTACAAATATAATAAACATTTCTATTGGCTAAGCGGAGCCTGATTACTGATAACATTAACTGCTGAGAGATAAGATGTTAAGTTTCAATCAGAAATTAAACAGTCGGATCCCCCTGTATTTCATCGGAACTGAACGTCTCCCTAGAGCACGTGAATTCCAGAGAAATCCAAAGTACCTGCAACACCAGGGCAGGTGGTAGATCAAACACACACCGAGAAGTCTCCACGGGTTGTCCAGCACAGTCAGCCTCCTACCTCTGGTTGGTTTTTTGTTAAATAAGTCCAAGTTCTTACATAAAAGCGACAAGCCTTTTTACTAGCCTTTTTTAAGTGAGCAAGATGCAATAGCTCTCTCTATATTGTCTCAATATTTCAAGATTTCCATAGACCATTCCACCACCAAATGACTTCTAGGTTCAGAGCTCGCCGTTAAGCAATAAACTGCTCAACACAAAACCTTCATTGTTCCTAAGGCAGAAGTTACACCCAGTCATGAGAATTACAGCAGGAAACAGCGAGCTGTTTCACAGGTTTATTATCAATTTCGGATGCAGAATTCCATACTCACAACCAACCAGATTACAATGGCAAAACCCATCTTCACACCAGGCCGAAAGAAGCATCCCAGATTTCCACACTCTGGTCATCAGACATCCATGCCATGACCTGACGTTAGCACCTCCAGAGAAAGCAGGGAAATATTTATTTAGCAGCTGTGTCCTAAGAAAACATGGAGTGCAAATAATGACAGTAGACAGCTACACAAATAAACCAACCCTTTTCCAGAGTCGCTCTACACAAGTATTTACTAACGAGGTCAACAGAAGTGACGTACTTCCTTCTGCATCAACGAGAAGATCCCAAGTTAGTTACAGAAAACAAATTCCTTTTTTTTTTTTTCCTTTTTTGAAACCTCTGTAGATATCCTTCTTCCAGGGGACCTCCAGAAACGAGATGGTGCTACTCTGGGGAGGCCACATCTGGAGCACTGGGACCAGTTCTGGGGTCCCCAGTTCCAGAAGGATGGGGAACTGCTGGAGAGAGTCCAGCAGAGGCTGTGAGGATGATGAGGGACTGGGGCATCTCTCTGGTGAGGAAAGGCTGAGGGACCTGGTCAGCTGGAGAAGAGCAGACTGAGAGGGGACCTCATTGATGCTGAGCAATAGCTAAAGGGCAGGAGGCAAGAGGATGGGGCCAGACTCTTCTCAGTGGTGCCCAGGGACAGGACAAGGGGCAACGGGCACAAACTGGGACACGGAAAATTCCATCTCAACATGGGGAAACAATTCTTTCTTGTGAGAGCGGCAGAGTCCTGGAACAGGCTGCAGAGAGATGTGGTAGAGTCTCCTCTGGAGATACTCAAACCCTGCCTGGACATGTTCCTGTCCATCCTGCTCTGGGTGGGTAGAATAAACTTGTCCTTCCCACTGGCAAATAACCTCAGGATTTGATGAAAGCCTTAACCATGGAACGGCAGAGCTTCCCGGGGCAAGGAGAGAGAGGAGCCCAGGGAGAAGGATGCTGCTGGCTCTCCAGACGTGGGCTTCCAGATCCCTTCCCCCAGAGCTGAGTCACTCAGATCATACATTTTAAACCTGAGCTTCCCAGTTACTATAACAACTTAATGGATTTCTTCTTGATGTTATTAATTACATTCAGTTTAATCTGTTCATCAAGGATTTAGGGGGGGAGGCACTATCTGAGAGCTTCTCTTCTCCTTTCCAAGGGCTTTTACATTCCTAATTCGCTCCAACACTCAGGTGTTCTCCCCATAAATCCCCTTCCACCGAAATAAGGAAACGCTCATATTCCTTCCTTTGAGAGCTCAGAATAGAAGGGAACGCTTTTCTTTTTTTTTTTTTCTTTTTTTTTTATTTTTTCCTGAAACCAATAAGATGCCCAAAATAAATCTGCAAAAGATGTACCCTCGGCTGTTTTCCCACAGCAAACACAGTGCCCGGAACAGCTTGTAACCTGGCTGGAAGCAGCATCCATAATACATCTCCCAAAAGAGAAAGACTCGAGCTCTTTGCAAGCAAAACTACTGAGAGCCCAAGCAAAGAAACAGTCAGAATCTTAATTTATTAGGTTTATGTTTCACAGCCTCCGGGTACAAAGAGGCGGACCTCCGCTGCTGGAAAAGGCAGGAGAAGGCAAGAAACTCAAGGCAAAGCCCAAGGTCCAGCAGCGTTACAGGGCATGGAATGAGTCCCCTTCATTGTCACTTGTCTCAGCTTCAGAGACAGAGAGCAAAAGAGCCACCTCTACCCAAGAGCACAGAAAAAAGGGAGAAAAGTGAAAATTTCCCTTCCTTTGGCAGCGCCATGGGATGAGGAGGAAGGGTAAGCTCCCTCAGCCTGGCCACAGGAGGTGGGCAGGGAAGGAGGACACTTGCCTGCTCCATTCATGCAGGGACGAAACAGCCTTCTGCCACTTCATTAATTAATGTTAAAATCATAGAATTGTGGAATTGTCTGGGTTGGAAGGGACCTTTCAGATCACTGAGTCTACCACCAACCCAGCACTGCCCAAACCCCCAACCCATGTCCCTCAGCACCACATCTGCCCGGCTTTGAAATCCCTCCAGGGATGGTGACACCACCACTGCCCTGGACAACCTCTTCCAAGGCTTCACAACCCTTTCTATGAAGAAATTTTTCCTGATATCTATCCTAACTCTCCCCTGGCCAAACTTTAGGCCATTTCCTCATTGTCCCATTGCCTGTTCCTTGGGAGAAGAGACCGACCCTCTCTGGCTACCCCCTCCTTTCAGGGAGTCATAGAGTGAGAAGGTCTCCCCTCAGCCTCCTTTTCTCCAGGCTGAACACCCCCAGCTCCCTCAGCCTCCCCCCACAAGACTTGGGCTCCAGACCCCTCACCAGCTCCATTACAGAATCACAGAATGATATGGGGTTGGAAAGGATCTCTGGAGATCATCATTGTCCTTCTCTGGACACGTTCCAGCCCCTCACGGTCTTCCCTGTCATGAGGGGCCCAAAACTGGACACAACCCTCAAGGTGGGGCCTCACCAGTGGGGAAAGGGCTCCAAACACCAAATCCCTTCCTCTTCCAAAGGTCGGTGGGACCCTGGCTGGCCACAAGACAGCTACCAGCCTTTTTGAGGGCGATGGGCTGGAAAAGACTGAAAAGCAGTAAGTCAAGACCTACAGGGGGGCACTTGGAGCCTGTCAGTGCTCAGTGTCCATCATCCAGAAGCAGACATTTCAAGGCCAGGCTGGATGGGGCTTGGAGCAACCTGCTCTAGTGGGAGGTGTCCCTGCCCAGGGCAGGGGGTTAGAACTCGATGATCTTTAAGGTCCTTTCCAACTCAAACAATTCTATGATTCTATGATTAGCTGTTGACTCTTTATTTTCCTTCCTCCACAGGTTGGGGCAAGAGGAGCCACATCTCAGCACCCAGCTGAGCCAACCTGGCCCAGGAGAGAGCCTGACTGCGGGTCTCTGTGAGGGAAGCTTTGGCAGATACCCAAAGGGTTAATAAATGAAAATTACAGTATCACTTATTGAATCACTTATACACTTATTTTTGGAGAAAAACCATCTAGGGCTTACTTACAGAAAAAGAGGTCCTACTTCAAAGGGCCAAACCAGAAATACGGGAACAATATTCAATGGAGAACCTGGAATTCCTACAGCCTGAGCCACTCGGGAATGAAGGATTCCTGCCACTTTCTCCATTTCAATTTATCCATTTCAGCTGCGAAGGGCGGAACGGCGCTCAGCTGCAGAACCATCGCCACGCAGCGCTCAGGATAATTTTAACCCCACAAACATATGGAGAACACTCCTTTCACCCTCCACTGCAGGGAAAAAAAAAAAAGGGAAAGATGATCTGAGCCTACAGACTTCCTGGAGGGAAAAAAAAAAAGTTCCCTAGATATCTCGGATCAAAAAAAAAAATTAATGGAAGTTATCATAATAGTTGTTTATATTTACAGTGTAAAAACATGCACTACATTTTAGGCACCAAGCGTGGAGTGATAAATACAAGAACACAGGGAGGAACAATTTTATGCTGGTTGCAAACTATTTTTTTCATTTCAAACGACTAATTTGTATGAATTTAATTACTCTGATTATAAAGTAGAGTTGTTAGACACCTACAAATACCCTTGTAGAACCTATCACTGTAACCATACGTTGAAAAAATAATGAGGAAAGTCTATGTGTGAAGCAAGAAGCAGTGTGAAGCAGCTGTGTGCGCCACGGGACTCACTTCACCACATTGATCCAGGTGCAGCTCATTGGCTCCAGAAGACCCAACATCAACAAGGAAGACCAAAATAGACTTGTTTTCTAAGCATAAGCTTTCTCCAAGAAAACCAGTTTTATACAACCACAAAGTAAGGGGTGCAAATGTAGAAACAGAACGAACATGCTCTGGATTAGAAGTGCTCTGGCACAATGATGGGAATAACCACCAAATGTGTTGAGTTTTCATCCTGAAATTCTGGAGATGGGACTGCCACAGCCCTGGAGAGAAGCAGGGAGACCTTGAGATGGTTTTATAACTTGTGTTTTCCCGAATCCACAGCTCTCTGCAGCTCTGATGCAGAGTTCACCAGTTCACCATTCCAGTTGACCATTCCCTCACTGGTCTTACACTGCTATACTGGAAAGCAAGTGCTGGTGCCTCCCAGTAGGCAGGTCCTTGATCCATTAGGCAGCCACAAGACCTACCTAATCGAGAAGCAATTAAAGCATCTCTGCAGAGTGAGATGGAAAAAGCAATAACTCCTCCAGGGAGCACACCATATCACAGTCTGATCACATCGTCAATTAGGGGACCTGTTCTTGGGGGCCGGTTGGAAATGCTTACTCTGGTGCGTTCACAGCCCCAGAGGAGAAAAGAAGCTTCAGAGAAGCCAAGTGCTACAGGAGGAACATCATGACCACTACCTTAAGGTGAAGCAAAAGAGGAGCACGAGCGATTCTGCTGATGAGGAGGCACATGGAAGCACAAGCCATTCCATGGAGAGGAGTCTGGAAGGTGTCTCCTGCTTGTTCCTTGTTTTATAAATAAAACAACCGCACTCACCAAAAAAAGACCCAGCACAGCTCAATTCCTCCTGGTAATAAGAGCACGAAGCAAGCTCCACACCAGTAACACCTCAGGTCAGAGAAGAGAAGCCATATTTAATCTAGAAAAACTCATCAAAGATTTCTACTGATGTGCACAAAGTCAGTAGGAGTTTGCTCGGGGCTAAGTTACTATTTTTATTGTAAAGCTGCTCTATTTTCACACAACTCTAAACAAATACCTTATCTTTTGCCTACTGAGTGCTTCCTAACTTTAACTACACATAACTGAATTGTGGAATTAATTTCATTATAACTGTGTTACATGCCAGGAGGCTTGCACCAGAACAGCACTAGTCTTGTAGGGACTACCAGTCTTCTAGACTAGTTCTTGTACAAAATATCTGATATAATATGATTAAGAAACAAGCAAAGATGCTAAAGAATGTATATTTCTACTTCCTTCTAATTACCTACTTGCCTGTGACCTGATTATTTTTCCTTTTTTAACAATATATGTTTTTCTGTGACCATGCCAATAGGCTCCAGAAGAAAACCAACCATTAGGTAAACAAGTATTTATTTTTATAGTTCCTGTGCCTGACTTTATTTGAACACTGCCTTGTTCCTGCCTTTCTGAGAAAAGGCACTGAAAGTCTTCAATTCATCAGTGACCCACGAGCAGCTTGAAAACAAATGGTCCTGTGGCTCCTCCAAAAATTACTGAAATGAATAAAAATGCACGAAAAAGGGGGAAAAGCACAAAGGCCCAATTCACCTACAGAACAAGGGAAATACCGGAGACACGGAAAGTAACACATCAAACCTTTAATAGTATAAGCAGGGGATTTCAGGATATTAAAACTTGATGCATATGCTGGAAGCAAATGAAAAGCTCAGAATGGGACAAGATCCCCAGCCTCGTAAAAACCATAGAATCACAGAAGCCTCTAGGTTGGAAGGGACCTTTAAGACCATCGAGTCCAACCACAAACCAAACACTGACAAAAGCCATCACTAAATCATCCTGCTTAGCCAAGTATTTCTCTTATGCTTTTCTTATTATGCTTTTCTTTTATGGTTTTCAGCCAAAAGGTCTGTAAGTCACATCTATACATAATTCATGAGGAAAGTGCAGTTAAGAGGGACTAGAATGGAAATTCCTGAATGAATTCTCGAAAGGAAATGCAAAATTGAGACAGAGAAAAGAAAGAAAAAAGACCCAAAAAACGGAGCTGAGGCATATTCACTTCTCCCAGCCCTGAATACCTGGGAAAACACAGTGGGGAAGAGTATCCTAAGACCTATCACAGCAGAATATTAATTGTTATGACAGCAGTAGACCACTTGCCTGGAGCTTCTCGATGATGATGTGCCTCTTTTAGAGATGTCTCGAGCGAGAATCCGTCATGAACTCCTCGGGGTTAGCAGGCGAGGAGGTCCTCCAGCTCTGCTCTCCTCGCACTGTACCTCCCCACCCAGGCTCCCTGGAGAAGCTTCCAGGACCTTCAAGGATGGGACAGATCTCCTGCTGTCTTTTAGGGATCCCCCAAAAAATATACCTAAGGTACCGTGAGAGTCTTCTCCAGTGAGACGAGGGGCTCTTCTGGCAGAAGCCGAGATCTGGATCCAAGCTCTCAAAATAACACTTCACATCCTGCTTCTAAATGCTCTTTCTCTCCTGCCCAAGAATAGCCAGTGTTACTGAGAACCCCAACCACCACCAGCCCTTCTCAGATGAAAAATGGAGAAATCCTGTGCTATTTCAGTGATGATTTTCCAAGCTGATGCCTACGGTGACTGCGAGTGTCATACACGGACGCCTTTTTTTTCCAAGTGGAATGACCAAAATAGGCTCTAGTGGGTTTAGCTCTTGCACCACACGCAGGCACTGTGAGATTTATGATTAGTATTCCCGAGCACACTGTACAGCCTGAGAACATGATTTTCTCTGAACAGAATCCCATCAGACAGAGCAGCTTCACCCTGAAGGTTTCCATATGTTTTTATACTTATTTTCTTCTCGAGAGCTCTTGTGAGGTTGGATGATTTTCTGTTTCTTATTTGGGCTTGTAGATTCAGAAATGGTTACTACTGAGGATTAATCATTTCGGATTCCTCTCTTCCTGAAGTTCCTGGTTTCACTATTTATAAGCACTCTTGAAAGTATCCCTCTTGCAAGGAGCTCCGCTCCAGATTTATCTTTCACATTTAACAAGCGCTCTGGCAATTTCGGAAGATTTTTTTTTTTTTGGGTGCTGTTTATTTGAGTGGTATTCAAGCAGTCTATCTCTTCCTCAAGCACTTACTGAATTACAAAAGCATGAATGAAACAAAAATCAATCGCAGGGATTTATTCTTCCATCTGAGCATAGTGTTCTTCCTTCAACCAATGCCCTGAAGCGGGTTTTCACCTGGTGACCATCTTTTGGGCAGAAAGCATTCAATGCACATCAATCTGCACAACTGGGATGTAAAGTTTTGTTTAGCAACAAGAAGGTTTAGAGAAGGTTCTCCCCCATCAAGGGAAATTTCTCCCCTTTTTTTCTTGACATTTCATAGTTTACATCCCAAAACTGATTCCTACACGTCAGCGAGAAAACGCTGCAACTCCAGCAACTCCCAGACTTTGTTTGGATTAGTTTCCAGAAGAAACAGTTTCTCACGTATGTCAGTGGCACCCGAGTTCACTCAGGACCCCAGGCAAAAACAAAAATGAAAATATCATGGTTACCTGTTCTAGCAAAGCCAAGGGTCAACTTCTTGTTTACAAGCTTAGAAACACTGTCAGAAAAGAGAAACATCTAAAGGAACACCGAGGAGAAAATTCTGGCATTAAGCTCCCTCTCTCCTTGTCTTTTGCAGCTTCCCTGAGGGTATCTTTGTAAATAAAACATAAACATCCCAGCAGAATATTGTCTCTAAAACGTGGTCAACAGGTTCCTTCTGGGTTTAGGAGAGCAGAAAGGACTTCTCTTCCAAACGTGGCTTACAAAGCCACCCTATACCATAAACCTGCTTGTTAGATGTTCCTCACCCTGCCGTTTCCCAGCTCTCTGTAGACTTCAAGACCATACTGTTTCCTTGAATTTATTTTAGATGACCTCTCTTGCCCCTTTTCTCTCTTCCTACTTCTCTCCTGGTAGAACAGAGCTTCTGCTCTGTGCCTTCCTCTACAACAGACGCCTTGAATATCTTGGGCAAAGCAATTCTTTCATTGCAAACATCACACCAACAATCCCTGTCCCAGTTTCTGCAAGCTGAAAAGTATTTGATTTTAAAAAAATATCAAAACCTGCTGCTTGGTTACCCTTTCAGTCAACCTATTGCCACCTGTTATGTCCTAACTGTAGTCATTCTGGTTGTGCTGCTGCTCACTGATGCTTCAGGCTTGGAAGGCACACGTTTTACCACAAATAGCTGCTGCTCCCTGCAAAATCTGTGGCTTATAATCAGGTCAGAAGTAGGGTATTATCAGCTGCGCTGCAAATAATTACAGAGCAAATGAGTACGCGTTAACCGTTTAGCAGCTACGTCAGGTCGGCTTAATGTTCTCAACTGGCAGCTGTTTGCAAATGAAGTGCTTTTCAGCAACTGAATTTCAAAGTATTTCTCAAAAATGCCATCTAAGAGCTCACATCCTCCCGCTCCCGTTGAATCATGGCTTAGACCTTCCACATAACACAAAACTGCTGAGGTTTTCCATCCTCCTCTAGGTACCACTCACAACGCTCCGAGAAGCAAGGAGAACATCCAACCTCTGCGATGCATTGCAAAGGAACCTGGTGGCTTCCACTGCTTTTCTGTTGTCAGAAACTCCTTTAAGATATATGATAAAGTACATCACACCCTGAAACACTGATATTTCACTCAATTAACCTACAGCCCTCAGAAAAACAGAACTGCTGTAAGATTTCTTGGTCACCCAACAGTGAAATCACAGATGTTTTCAACCATCTGAGGAGGAAAGGTCCTCTGCATTAACCAGTGTTTCAATTATAAAAAGAAAATTTATAAGACTCAGTGGGCTCAGTGCTTTCATTTTCATAGAATCAGCAAATGGTTTGGGTTGGAAGGGACCTTGAAGCTCATCAAGTTCCATCCCCCTTTCCACAGGCAGGGATACCTCCTGTGGGAGCAGGTGGGTCATCTCCAGAGAATGGAATGCAAAGAGAGGGGGAAATACCTCCGAAGGTTTTAAAGCCTTCAATGATACAAAAATTCATGAATGTTGCAGCTCTTTTTGATCAGGCTCATTCTTTCTGTACATGCCCAGACAGGACACTTCTTGGGCTCTAGTTTCCCCAAGATGGTCTCCATGGCCTGGTTTGAAGGAACCTCTGGTGCAGGGCACAAAAGGCACTGGCACACTATGTTAATGTTTGACAGTGAAGGTCCCACAGGGGTGGGACAGCTCTGGTTAAACTTGTGATTTGGGTCTCTGAAAGGAACATTCACGTTTATCCCTAAGGCTAAAGCCAGCCAGGCAAGGGACAAATGGCTTGGGAAGAAAGGGTTATTATGGCTGGATGGAATCCTTCATGGAATTAAGTTTCAAAACCTCTTAGAGCTGACTCCACCTCCTGGGACAGGAACCCAGTCCCTGTATTCTGCTGGCAAGTGTGACAGCCCAGCAGGAAACATCTAAGCATAGCAAGTTCTAATGGAAACCTAGATCTTAGCTCCAGCTCAGGAAGGCTGCTCATCGTCAGAGCCCATCAAAAGACACTTGCCTACTTGGCTCCAGACATCACAGTTTAAGGACCACAATTTAGCACATCTCTTAGTGTGTTAGTTGCTCCCATTTCCAAATCCAAGCTCAGAAACTCAACCCCTGGCTCTGTCTGTGGCTTTACCCACCATCTAGTCAAGACTTACCCTTCAAGGCATTCCCCTCTGTTAGCATGAGCCCTTCTTGGAGTTACAGAAAAAGTCATCAACCCACAGTTTGCCAATCCTTAATACTAATTTTATCCTCACTACTACATGTAGCATTTCTACACGTGGAGAACACCTCAGCTCATGACAGACCTCATCCCTTTCCCAGTGGCTTTTTATGCCACGTTGCACTGAACTCTCAGCCACTTCCACCCCACCAGAATCCATGGTACCTTCACATAAGCCCACAGTAACTCCCTATCACCCACCCGTGTCATCCTGAGCCAAAAGATCAAACCCAACCCAACCTCATTTCACCGTCCCACAGCCCGGCACAATCCATTTGTTGGTGCTAGCACCAACTCTTATCCGTCTCTCAACTCTGTAACGATTCAACAGTAAAGATGTTCAGCCCATAAGGCACCAAGCTTTATAATTCTACCCCCAGACAAGCTACCTTTTTTTTCCTCTATAAAATAACTCGCTCTGTACCATACCTTTGGTCTACGCTGTCCCAGTTCCTAACCTACATTTTCAGTAGGACCACCAAGATTGTCCTTACTTCTTCCAGGCTCTGAACCTGCACCGATGCCTCCAGATCCTATGTCTTGGTTTGTCATAGCCTGGTTTCGTGGCTGCACCACCAACATGCAACCCTGGTTGTCCTCACGGAGACATATTCTCAGTGTCTGACCCAAACCTGATAACATCTCCCCCCATAATGGGGCATCTCCCCTCCTGCTGGTGGAAGAGAAGGCATAGGTTGAAGGACGCAGTCAAGCTCCATCACGTGCACAGAGCACTACCCAGCCCACGACAGAGCTTTTGGTTTTTCTTGCCTCCTCAATCCCCACTGGCAAAAATATATATAACACTCTTGGCTTGGTTTCCAAAAGGAGAGAACATTCAGGAAAGAGAGAGGGATGGAGGGGAGGGAGAGAGGGAAAAAAAATAAATCTCACAAACCACACACATACACAAAACCCACACAGACAGAAGGAGAAGGGAGAAGCAAAGACAACCCCAGGGGAATTTTTTGGATCTTCCTCCCCTTACTTATTAATAAAATAAACAAAGTGTTTTGTTAAGTGCACAAACCTGAGAAAGTGCCAAACCCGGAGTGCGCGCGTGCACTTACAGAATTACACTTTTTAAGCATCTGAATAGCCACAGATCTAATCCATCGTCATCCACTAATCTATTTTCTCATCACTGACAGCAACGCCAGATGCTTCAGCAGAAAGTGCAAGAAATTCCACTGTAGGCAGACGCAGAATAATCTGCTCTCCTAGAAAGTTTCCTCCAAGCCTTATTTCCCAGAGACTGACTGGCTTAAGCTATGAAGGATAAACATTTACATCTTTTCTACTGCTCTCCAAAATTGTCTTTTTCAGTATTTGCACAGTTTTACTTCTGGATACTTCTATGATTTAGAGAAATTATATTGGATCTAGCCAAGGTCTGTGCACCAAGAACAGCTGCCCCGGCAAATAGTCCCTCGGTCTATTTACACATCTAATAAAAAAAAATAATAATTTAATAGTCTTGGATTTTTTAATTTCGCTGCATGTCTACTTGTTATTATTTTGTATGATCGGGAAAAAGGTTCTTAACTTACTTTGTCTGTACCGTTCATCATGGTGTCTCTAATTTTTTAACCTGAATAAGGGATATACTCTTAAACTCCTTGAGATGTCACGGCACGAAGGGTTTCCAGACAATCAGAATCAGTGGCATTTTACACTCACAGAACGGCACTAAGCAAAAAGAGAAACAGACCATTCGTGTATGTTTTCAGCAAGCAACGTGATATCATCAATGGCGAGATTTTAAAGCTGAAAAAATATTTTCATAATTAAAGAAATTCAGCCACAATGTTTTACCTAAACCAGCTAAATAACCATTCCTCTGCATTGCCTGAAACCAAAACATTGCAGCAGGAAGAACGTGAAAGTGAAGCTGACAAATTATTTTAATTCTCTAAACTAAGAGATATACAGGGGGAAAAAACTACAAAACAGAGTATGAGTAATAACATCAGATTAATATCCTTTTGCTTTAGAAGCAATACTTAATTCATGCAGACACACATTCGTTTGCAACAGCCTTCAAGTTTAGGGGAGTTCTTTCCCATCGTCATTCGTTCTACGCCTTTCTAATATTATTTTTTTTTCTATCTGCTAAGGCTATATTTATCCCACTGCCATAATTGTACAATTTCATTTACCGATGGAACTAGTGTAAAGACTTACATGCTTTATTTTCTGCATAACGGGCATCTAATTTAAACACATAAAGGTGTTTCTACAGGCCATTTTGTCTCTATTTTTCTCAATACATAAGAACTATACATTTCTTAATACATAAGAACTACCCACATCTATACTGGGACAGCTTGGATTACTCTGGGGTAGGGTTGTTTGGGTAAAACAAATCATCCCAACTTGTCAGTGTTTAAAATTTAGGAAGGATTTTACAAATCTACCCATAGCTATCCATTTCAAATATGGAAATTCAAGGTAGTGGAAAGTAATGACTTTTTAAACAACTAAGTTCACAGAGATGATCAGTAAATTAATCTAAGTTTCCCAGTAGAGAAGTTGGACTCTTGAGTAAGGATCTGAATGGTGAAGAAGGAGAAGCCTCCATGAGAGGTGGGAAGAGCTGGGAAGTAAGGACAGGGGTGGCTGGGGAAGGTCTGGGACACAAAATCTGGACAGTGAGATTTTAATCAAATATACAGAGGCACATCCTGGTACCAAAGTAACTGCAAAGGAGGAAACTGCAGTAACCAGAAGGCACAGAGACCAACGAGGAGTTTTTTGCAACCTAATTACAAAGAGGAGAGGCTCTATTTGCAGAAGGCAGCACCTTATTTACTGCCAGAAATTGAGAAAAGGGTCCTACCCACAAACATCAAAATAGCCTGGGATCAGGACTTGCTATCTCCACGTCACAGAGAAGACATTCCTTGAATTTTTGCACCTGGATGCAAATTCAGCCTGAATATGAGTTTGGAAGAAGCAGCCAACAAGGCTGAACCTTGTATTTTACTTCAGGATCCTGTTTTAGCATGACAGTAAAAATGGTTTACTGGAATCCAAAATGTCCAAAGATGAGAATAAAGTAAGATCTAGGTGCACCTGGAGTACCTGAGCAGGCACATGGCAACGTACTAAAATAGATTAGGTGACAAGAGAAAGAGATAATTAGTATGAATAACATGCAATGTGCAGCCAGTAAACAGAAAAGCACCCTTTGTAAAGAGCTTTAGGTTCTAGGTGATTTCTAAATCAAGAGATTTGTTTGCAATCTGGTCACCATCTCTGGAGCTGACAGTGAGGGACACAACGCACAAGTGTCCCTCTCCAGGGGACACAAAAACTTCTCTGTTTCATTGGATTTAAAACGTGCAAACGCAATTATTGAGCTTATTCACTGCTGCTTCGTCTGCACATCAGAATTTTGGAGGAAAAGAATAAAAAGCAATGTACTAATTCTGTTGTTAACTTACAAATCTACCAGGAATTCTCTACTTACTGATCTCTTGGGATATCTTCTCCTGCAGCAGACGCTGAGCACCACACAAAACAACTCCTGACTTACGTTCCACCCCGAGAGACCTCGAATAAATAGGTTGTTGTCTATCAGAGATGATTTATTGCTCCTCAACCTTCACCCAAGGAGGTGAAGGGAGCATCCCTCTCCGCTCTCCTGCCCTGGGGAGCTCCGCAGAGGAAACACCCAACTTCCAGCTCCTCTCAAAATCCCAAATTCCCACCAGGCGCCCGAGGGAGAAAAGGAGAATCAGAATTAAAAAACAACCCACCAAACTGACTCAAACCATGTGTTGGTGAACACCAGGCATCGCTGTGAAGCCTGGAAGAGCAAACGCCACAGAGAAATTCAGGTTGGGAGGGCTTGACCCGACAAGAAGTGACAAGGACCCAAGGCTGTGGATCGGGCTGGAGGGTCTGGCCGATGGGAGACCCCCTTCAGAGGTGTCACCGTGTCCCCCCAGCCCACGGCCGCGGTACGTGGCGATGGTGATGCTGCCACAAGACAGCCTCAGCCGGGCTAAACGAAAATGGGTAATTCCGGCAGAAATGTGGGGGAAATGGAAGACGGGAGAAAATGATTTTTTAAAAAAAAACAACAATTAAAGTACATCTTTCCTCGTTGGAAAAGCAAACCAACCAAACAAAATGAAAACAAAACCCCACAAACAAATAAAAAAAACACCTTTTTTTTTTTTTTCCAAACTATCGGTTCTTAACGCCATGTGACTCGCTACGACAAAACTTACCGAAACCCCCGAAACAACCCACAAGCGAGGGCGATGTTTCCCTCCATCCAACCTGCTGCGCGCAGGTGGCGGTGCCGCGGAAACCCGCCCGGCCCCGGCCGCCCCCCGGGACCCCCC
>JAOQGM010000004.1:32669590-32695511 GCA_027564225.1 Gallinago stenura | reverse complement strand
CCATCCCTGGAGGGGTTGAAGGGCAGGTTGGAGGGGGCTTGGAGCAACCTGGGCTGGTGGGAGGTGTCCCTGCCCAGTGGAACTTTAAGATCCCTTCCAACCTGAACCATTCTATGATCACACGTTGGCAGAGGCAGCATCTGGATCACATCCCATCCTCTTCCCTCAACACCTATGGCACCGAGTCCAACTCCAAGTGCAGTTCTTCACGGGGTGCTCAGACACACACCAGCAGGCACCAACAACAGGTAATTTGGCAGCGATCAAATCTCTAACAGAAGGCCTCACCTTTGAAAATTAGGTCAATAAATAGAATTTCTTCCTACTGAAATCCTGGTACTCAAATACAGTACCCGTTACCCAGCTTCAAAACAGGAGATCTCCTGAAAGAAGTCAGGAGAGGGAAAAAGAGGGGAACATATCGACAACAAAAAACCCAAACATTAAGAGTATCAAATTATGGTGTGACAACTTAAGAGTTCTTCTCCGTGGTCTCCTGCACCTTGGCAGCGGTCATCTGAAACTGCGGCATGTAGGGCACGATGGCTTTATACTTAAGGCTACTTTGGATAAAGGCATTTAAATTAGGAGGCGTACGCTGAAGAAACCCCACGTCTTGGAGTAGATCAGTTGTATGCAACTCACACATCACCCCGGAACTTTCTGTTAAAAAAACATCATTTTCCCTTTTTCCCACCGATGTTATCCCGAGGTAACACAGGCTCCGCTCAGGACTGTCCCCGTCTGTGAAAGTGTCATCCTGATCTGAAGGCTCTGAGAATCCCTCTGAGGAAATAAGGGAAAGGGAAAGAGTCTTCCCAGGCGGATCAGGTAATACGAGGAACGCCCCGTTTCCCACCTCCCAAGAGCTGCTCGAGAAGGCACCTGGAACTAAGGGATCCTCAGCTGGGAAGCAGCTGTCAAATAAACTTCGGAGATTCAGTTTCTGCTCGTAAAGCCCACTTGATCTGGAATTACTGATAAGCATAGCATATCTAATATCGGACTGCCTTGTCACTTCTCTGCTGATTTGGTCATCGTGGGAGCTCTCGGAGAAGCTGCTGCTGTTGAAATGGCTGCTAGAGCAAGCAGAGTCACATTCAGAGTCTGGAAGTTTTGTAAACACGGAATCGATCGCTAAAAAATCTTGCGCGTCTTCTTTTTTTAACGCTTTAGTCACACTGATGTCTTCCAGCACTATTTCTGGTTCCAGAAGAAGAGGCTCAAATGACAGCGCTTCCCGGTGCTTGATGAAAAGATGCTCAAAAGTTTCAGGCTAGAAGAGAAGATACATTTTAATGCTCATCTAATACTTCATAGCTTTAGTTCAGTATGAAGCTACTGATTTTAAGAATCACGGTCAAAACCCACATAGTTTTAGTAAGAGCATACAGTTCAACATTAATAAACACACACGTATCGTTAAAAAACATGCAAATGTTTTGCAAGACAAAGGTCTTACACCCACAGATTTCCTTGGCTTTTTAATTAGATTGTATAAACAATAGCCTTCAAAATTGACATGTGAACTAAGGTAGCTTTCCCAGCTAGGATTGGATTATTTAGCGTCAAATTCAGCCTTTCCATAGTGTTTTTAGAGCACTCCCATCTGGACAGCAACTGTATGTTTGAACTGCATGAAGAGAAACACACATTTATTTTGAAGAAATGTGTGCTTTGCTACTACCTAATATATATGCGTGTAAAATACACAACAGAACTGACAGCAAAATTGGAACTCCCAGCGAGAAAGGAAAATTCACTTGAAAAACCACGTTATTTCCTAATGAATTCAAGACAAAACAAATAGATACAAACCAGATTTTGTGTATATTAGCAAACCATATTTTGCAGCGGGAATGCTGCCAAAACAACTAGGAACTTATCAAAATACTGAGACTAGGATACAATTATAGCAAAGAGTAAACTACCTTGCATATCCTGGGCGAGTACTTTGGGCTAGATCAGCTGGCAGTAACGCCTATGCCCTGGTTTCCCACTGGTTTCCCACTGGCACAGCTGGTTTCCCACTGCTTCCGTACTTGCCCCACACAACTCCATCACCTTCCCACACTGGAACCAACCTGCCCACTGGAACCTCTCCTCCTCTTCCAAATGATGTCAGAAACCACATACAAGATTAACCATGGAAAGCATATTGCCAGCGAAGATTTAATACATCCACACAAAGGCAGGTATTTCTTTTAGAAATAACAGGCCTGAAAGATTATTAGGTTATTATAGATTATTGTCTCAAAGATTACACACTGCCAAACTGTGGGACCATGAGACACTTTGCTGGTGCAAACTGGGTAAGGCCAGGGCAAAGATTCTGGCTTGTCACTGCTCATCACATCGCAGCTCCCCATTCACAGAGAGGCAGCTTTGCCCCGGCAAAGAATTTGGGCTTTGAGACACGAGGCACTGACTGAGGTGCATGAGCAACACACCTATGGGATTCTGCAACTGATTTACTAATTGCCTGGAAATTTAAAACCAAATTCCAAAGAGGTGTTGGGGTCTGGTCCTGGCCCATTTCAAGATATTAGCTTTTTATAGCCAAAAGAACCACCATATTGCTAATTTCAGAGGCTCCATGATGCTTTGGTCAGTAATTCAGTAAAAATTCAGTAACTCAGAGTTCAGTACTGAGCAAACAGCAGCCAGACCCAGGGGTCCTGGGGGAAGAAACATCCCCAGGCAAATACCCACCTTCTGAAAATTAACTCCTTGCGCCCAGGAGCAGTTCTTGGGGTTTGGAACATCTTCCCAAAATAGCTTCTTCATTCTGAAATATAAAGGCAATTCTGGAGTTGGTACCATTCTCACAGATTCTGTACTGCTGCCCTTTGTCTCTGCCATGTCAGAAAAGGAATCTACGTGATGTTATTTATCCAGAACACTATGACAATGAAACAACCTCCCATGAAACTCAGAGGGATTTTTTTTCAATTGGCTTTTACTCCAGACCTTAGTTTGTGATGACAATTATGGAACTGAGAGTGCTTTGCAAATTCAAAGCTCACAAGCCTCGTTAACTTGGCTGCCAATTGCTCTGCCAAAGTAAGGAATATGCGGTACAGGCTGAAGTGATTCTGATGCAGCATCTTCTTCTAAAGGCCACCTGGGACTTTAACACGACAATGACCAAGTTACCTTTGGTGCGAAACCAACAACGCTCCAAGGAACAAAATTGAGGTTGAAATAATTATTGGCAGAACCACAGAGAGGCTGGCATTATTCTCCTCTTCATATCCACCTGGAAATAAAAGGAGTTCAGATAATAATGCAGTCAAATAATTTGTTGGTGAACAAGGAGTTTGCAGTAGGGAAATAACAAACAAAAACAACAGCTTAAACACACTAAAACTTGATAAATAGTTTTATTGCATGTCAACAAGCCTTTACCTTGAGAACAATTAAAAAGGAAGGAACTATTTTAAATACTGAGGTGACTTCTCCTCCATCCAATGAATGAAATGAAATGAAATCAGAGCACGTGAAATGAGAGAATAATCCACATTTGGAGAATGAAGAATCACAGGGACCTGGCACCTCAGCTATTAAGTTGGACGCATGGAATTCAGGTCCCTCATTCAACTAATCCCACAAAGAGGTTTCAAATTAAAGCAACTGAAGTCTAGATCACTGTTCACAGCTATATTACCATTACTTTATTATTGACTTTTTTTTCTGATAATATACTGACTTCTGCATTTGAAGTATACTTTTAGAAGCTCCTATTTCATAAACAACACAGAGAAAGATTCTGTAAGTCACCTTTGGCAAACTGATCCGTTGCTCTGGATTTGCCAACCCCTCCAGCAAACACAGGGTACAGGCTGAACTGGTACTTCTCAATCAGAATAAAGTGATCTGGAAAGAGGAAATGAGCCTTTTGAATCAAAATTATTATCCTCCTTTTAAACAATTACCTCCACGGAGGCTCTCGGTCACATACCAGAGTTCAGATCAGCCCAGAGAGAGGGGAATAATGAAAGCCATTTTTTACAGATACATGCTTTAATATCAAAAGATTAAAATTAATAATCTATACTGGACAATCTAGCATTATTCTATTCTGTAATTCACACCTTTATGAAGCTATTGTAAAAATTTCTAAGATTAAACCCAAACTGCAAATGGAATGTGCATATTAACTGAGACAATTAGCTGGTGCACTCAATACTCTAGAACTAATTTTATTGCATTGCCAAAAAATGAACACACTCCTGAGCTTCATTCTATGTTAATCTGATTATTAATGCAACAGTCAACCCTCTAACCATAGTTAAGAATTATTCTACGGGTCTTAAATGCCATTAGGAACAGAGAGGGGGAAAAATGACTCCACGAGGTCAGCAATGCTACATTTTTGTGTTCTGTAAAAATATAATACATTATGTTAATTGTTAAGTGCACACTCACCATAAATATAATATTTACTAATATTTGGAGGAACTCGCACCCATTTCATCTCCTCTTCTTTGTTAAGGTTCTTCCATTCAATAACAAAAGATGTTAGCACATATATTTGAGGTGAAAGCGTCCAAACCAAAACCACACAAGTGCTGTTCACTGGGTAAGCGCTAAGGGACTCCACTGCACTCACTGCCAGAACAAGGAGAAAACAGCCCCCAATTACTTCCATAGGAATAACTGCTACAGTTTGAGCACTTTATCATTCACTTGGTTAATTATTTTTCAGATAACAAAGCCTGTTCTTTAGTTTGCATAGGCAAATGCATTTCTCTTTAAGCCAGCAAAGCTCAGTTTACACTAACTAGTCCCAAACATTAAATAAATCAAGTTTCTTACCAGACATCAAATAAATATCCTGATTCTCATGCGCACCTCCTTAATTATCACTCCTTAACTAAAAAAAATATCAACAACTACTGAACTGTCAACATTTAGCTAACAAAGCACACGCTGAGAGCCTTGTAAGCTAAATCCTATTGAATCTCTCTAAGTAATACACCAAGATAACAATCCAGTTGCACCAACGCTTCCCGTTATATGTTTCCAGCCCCAGGGTTTCCAGAATATGCTTCTACACAGTATCAGAAAGAATTTTATCCATAAATTGCTTCAAAAGTTGCATTACAGCAGTACAGTTCCAAGAAGAGACAGCAGTAATGTCTCCACAGCATATATTTGCATACGTATGTTACCCAATTCAAGTATTTAAAATAAATTTTTGCTTTTGAAAATTTATTAATTTTATGAATTTGTTATTTTATTAATAAAGCAGAGCACAGCTGAATCAATGAAGAGGCTGCAGAAGAAGTAAAGCCAAACCTCTGAAAACTATGTCCTCTGGCAGCCCGTCAGGTGAGCAGCCAGGGAAACAAGACCACATTTCATTTTGGAAACAACAAAACATTCCCCAGCAGGAATGCTGGGTGTTCCCAAGACAAAATAGATGAAAGACCAGTTCTACAGGAAGATTTTATTTGATTAATTACTTTCTCTTCCGTCAGTGGAAGGAAGAAAGCCCAGTTAAAGACAACTCTTCTCCCAACCCAAAGATCATTAAGGTTTTCATATGATGGAATTTTCATTTTTCAAATAGCTCTGTTGGCAAAATACAGAATCTGTTTCCCAAATACAGCTAAACGTAGCATCATAAAGCATTTTTTATTCTAACAAAGGGAATTATTACAAAGTTGGCTTTGTCCAAAAGCACCACAAGGTTCCCTAGCATTTTCCACATCTCAGAATGGTTACCGAGTGGTGTTCTTACCTTTGCTCATTTGCTGTGATAGAGTTAAATTAAAATTAATTGAAGAAACTCCAATGGAATTCATGGCTAAAACTGTAACGGTGTGTGTGTCTTCAGTCCACGGAAAGGAAGAGGCAGTGCCATTATCAACATACTCTGACCACGTGGTGTTTCCTGATGTCTGATGCTTTATGATGTACCGGCTCACGCTGCACAGAGCGCGATTCTTCAGCAGTGGCTGCAGCAAACATTGGCATTAGTTCATTTCCCAGGCTTTGATTTCAAAAGCAAACGTTATTTGGGCAGAAGGCACTGTTGCAAATTTAAGAAAACGTGACCCAATAAAGATATTCCATAGACTGGCTACTGTCCTTTAGCAAAGGCCATTTAAAGCTTTAATTTCTTCTGCCTCCAAGAGCTGACACACTTCCTTGCTAAGGGAGGGCAGGGGGGGACAAGGAAATACAGCCTTTCTACTTCTCCTGTAGTAACTCACTGGTTTATATTAGTATTTTTCAGGACTGAAAAGCCAGAACAGATGACTTTGCATCCTAAACATGGGCAAACAGGAGTGGGCAGTCGCTGATGTACTTTTTTTTTTCCTCCTCTGTCCTGTATTAACCTTTTAATGCAGCTTTGCCCAGTTTACAGGCAGTTGCAGTGGTGTTTATACAGGCAGCTGCCTGGGAGTCGGTGGCACATTCTGCTCAGAGATCTTGGCAGCTGAAGAACGTGCCTCATTGTAACTTACAGTTTTTGATTCCATATTAATCTTTTTTCTGAGTACTAGAATAAATAGCATTTAAGTCCCTGTTTCATAGCATTTGTCTAACACTGAAGTAAAGGGAGTAAAGTATCAGACAGGCTGACTGAGCAAAGACGACAGAACTGTCTCACCTGGTATCACAGTATTAGGATCAATATTCACCAAAAACCTCTACTATTAGCCAAGAAAGAGACAGGAACACCAAAAAAGTCGTATCCCAAGTGCCTTGCCTACAAAGTCGCAGAAACATCAACTGCTTGGGCTTATCATACTCCCTTTTTGGCAATTTCACCCATGTTTTTTGGATCAAAGTGAAAGACCAAGATGAAATTGGTCTCACCTTCCACAGGAGCGTAACGTTCTTCTGCCTCCTCACCGGATCTTCAATAACAATTCTCCAAAATTCAGGGCCTTGTAAGGGAGCTGTAAGATTACAGAGTTTTGAAAGAACAGTGGCACATCTCAGCCTGACACTGGACAGACCATCAGAGCGTGCTCTGAGACCACACGTACCTTTGATATCCTGTACCAGGGTGTAGGCTGGTCTGCTCCAGTTACTCCAGTAACCTGGTCCATCCAGTTCCCTGCACCTCATCTGAACAACATACTCCACGCAGAGTTTCTGAACTTTTATCACAACTGATCTTGGCGCATTTGAAACCTCATGAAGCTGTAACAGAAGTCAAAACGTTCAGAGTGAGAACAAAAGGCTCAGTTAGGCATCTTTTAAAGCCAAAATTCCTGAAAGTGGCCTTTCTTTTACCTATAATTGGCACTATTCCTTTGCTAGATAATGCAAAGGAATATTTGTAAGTGATTCGTCGCACAAAAAACAGCCAGCACACCAAATGGCAACACTGCAACAATTCAGGCGTCGATCTAGAGGCAGAAAGACAGTACCTCCCATGTCATTTCCTTCCTGTTCACGGCGTACCGGATCTGGAATTTAAGCTCGTTGTTTGTAAACACTGGGTTTGTCCAGCTCACGTTCAGCACCCCAACATTCCTGGTGATTTCTGCCTTAACGTTGGAAGGAGGAAGCGGCTTCACTAGAAAATTGAAAGAAAATAAAAAAAAAAAAACAAACCATGATTGTAGCATCTGCATTGACATTTCTCATGTAGTGAAATGAAAATTTTGACATTTCAACTTAAGGGGTTTTTTTGATGATTTTAGTTTTGGTCAAAATTTGAACGAATTTTCCATTAGACAAACAATAAAAAAGCCATGGGCAAGTTTCAGTACATTTAATTTAATTTAAACCACAACAGTTTATACAGTTTTAACAGTGCTAGCACCTGGTACCTCCACAGTACAAACAGGGAAAGATGTAGCCTGGGTGCACCACTGTGGGAAGAAGTGGCACACACGGCCCATAAAAGCAGCTCCTACAAAGGATGGTGACACACATTCTGCTTAGTGACATGGTTTAATGACAGTTTTTACCAGAGTTAGGTTGATGGTTGGACCAGATGATCGTAAAGGTCCCTTTCAACTTGGACAATTCTATGACTCTATGAAATATTACGTTAAGTTTTTGTTTTACTAATAGGAAATTCCACCAAAATTGAGCTTCTTCAGCAGACTGCACAGGAATGTCACAAAGCCTTAGTTTTTTAACAAAGTTAGAATAAACTTATTTTGACTCATCAGATGGTGAGCAAGGGGATAAAAACAAAACAAAAAAATGAAATAAGCTTTAAATTGTGCCCAACACAAACCGATGCTACAGCTGCCAGGCTGACAAGATGCCAGGACCTCCGGGCACATGGTCTAATGCAGAAGAGCAGGATCCCCACCCACCAGCTCTTGCACCACCCTCCTTTCTGACACCTAAGGCTCCCAATACTTCTCTGATGATCCAAAAGGCACAAAGAGCTCTCTCTGAACTAGACCAGAGCAACCTTGAAAACCACAAGGCCACTAACTTAACAGTAGTAACAGGAATAATAATTCCCATACCCCACTTAACTATGAATCACTGAACTTTGCCTTTCCTTCCCCTGACATTCATTTTTACTTACTCTATTTAAAGTTTGAAATGCAGAGGATAGTCTGGTTTCATTTGTGTTCTCTGTATGCACGTTTCCCCACACACATAATGGATGTATTTTATTATCCATTTTTATTATCCATTTTTTTCATGCAGTGCTTCTGTGGTCTAGCTCCCATGCTTTCTCTCTACATATGTCCACATTTGTGTCCAAAAAATACACAGTCCAATGAGTGCTGAGTCATCAACCAGACAATAAGAAGTGCTTTGCAAATTTTGCAGTGTTTGAAAACACTCAGTCTTCTTGCCTCTTCCTTTTATATAAATTTAAGTGCTTTATGTGAAGAAGCTTTGCAAAAGCATGAACAATCCCCTAGGATTTTAAATGAATATATAACCGTGTAAGTAATACATATAGTGCTATGCTGTATCAAAGTATAAGCTTAACAACTAATCAAAGATTGCAGAAAAAAATAGATAACCAAGAACCTTAAAAATAAGACAGTCTTTTTAAATATAATACTTGTATTTTCTGTAGATGTCTTTGCAAAACATCTATCCAATGTTTATCCAAGAGGATAAACATGCAAAACTGGATGTTTCATTTCATAGGTATTAGCTGCAGTTACAATCTGCTCCTGTGCTGAGCAAAATGTATGGAAATAACATTTAATCCAATGTCTTTTAGAAGACAATACCAAAGCTCTTGTGTTCTTTCCACAATCTAATTTATTTGAAATGTTGTGAAGTGGTACTGTACCTACATCATATACAGAATGAAATCCAAGGTCACAAGTGAAGACGCGCACGAATCTTGACCTACCCACATCTGCTGGGACGACACAGGTTGGTGAGGACTCAAGTGTTCCCAGGAAATGTTTAAACTCTATCCACATGGTATATCCAGATAAAAGGAAAATAGGCTGAAACATGCACTCATAAGAATGATTCTTCTGTAAATGGCATTCTTTCACCTCTGATTTTGGAGAAGTACTTGGAAAGTCAGAACAATAAATTTTGCTCCTTAAAAGAGGAAAGAAAAAAAAAAATACAACATTCAGTTAATACCTTGCAACTACAACATTGCAATATAAAAGGTAATTAAAATAAATGGTGTCACTGGAACCATCTGGGGGTTTTTGATGATTGTTTGGACAGATGTGGAACTTGAGCCTGCACTAAACGGATAAATAACACCGTGGTGTTAAAACTTTGGCTTTTAGCCTTAAAAAGCAGGACGTGGAAGGCTCTCCTTAGTACAAAATCTCCTGATAACAGATTAACGACAGGAAGGAACAGGTAGGCTGAGAGCAGGCACCTCCAAACACTCATAAATCACGTTTCTTGAGTGGTACGGATTAGCAATACACGTAGCAAGGCAGATGTCCAGCCAAGAATTTCCTCCTGCCAGGAATATGACTTTCAAAGTATCAGCTGATGTCCAGGGAAAAGCTGCCACGTGGACCAATTGGACATGCCCAGAGAAATCTCCAGGAGCTGGAAATCCCATAAAAACAGCAGTTGTGGAGGGTGGTATTAAAATCCCACATACAGTCAGTATCGCATCTGGCAACAGAAGAGAGGAGACCTGGAGTCTGGATAAAATGGCACTGGACATCTTATCGGTGATGGAAATTTTTGCAATTTCTCCTAATTTCTTCTAAGCTTGTGAACAGCTCAGACTTGTGGTGAGAGCAGACAGAAAGGGTACTAGATATTCAGCTGAACCACAATAGTTACGCTCAGCTGAATCTCTCCCTGTCAACATAAAAAATACTGATTAAACTGGTGCCTTGTGTTTTGAAGGTTTAACTCCGCACTCTCTGTTTTTCCAGTGGGATCATTTCCTTGCTGTTTCTGTTGGCAGCACCGACTGCAGAGGAAGATGAAGGAACAACCCAACCAAAACAAAACACCAAAAGCAAAGCTATCGCACCAAATTACTGGAGAGCATTGGATTTCACCTGCAAAATGTAGTTGCATCAGTAACTGAGAAGAAGAGCTGCCTGTTCCTGGAAAACCCAATGCAACACATAAACTTCCAGATTTCATCCTGAGGACCTGTCCATGTCTAAGCAACTCCAATGCATATATGGTGCCTCTTACAATCAAGCTTGGGCAATTAAATCAAACATTTCATTTGGTTTTGAGTTTGTAAAACATTTAAGTTCTTTGTGTATCTTTGTTCCCAATATGAAATAGAATGCTATGCAAATGATACTGGTGATTTCCAAACTATACATTTTTAAATGTCTTTAACTTTTTGGTAGTTGTTGCATTCATGTGGTCTCCCATGATTTTTTGGTTCTTTTTTTTTTAATTTTTCCTCTTTCAGATCTTATTATTAACAAACCAAATGAAAGATCACAATAAATACTAGCATCTGGGAAGCATTTTCAGCCTGTATGAATGCTCACTCTTTGATCTAGCAGGGATGCTGTAACAAATGCACAGATTATCACCTCCTATTAGGGAAAAAAAAAAAATTTTAGCTAAACCTCAACAGTAAAAAAAAGTGAGAATAAAAACTATGGCAAGAGCAGCGTGGGTTTTATTTCAGGCTCCCTGCCCAGCAGTACACTTGTTATATTCATATTTGTGAAGACAGTTGAAACAAAATCTGCCTTAACAGTCAGCAAGTCACTAATGCTACCCTAAAAGTCTCCCTTTGAAATCTCAAACATTCCAGTTCTTACTTTAGTCCCCAAAATCCTGAGAAATATTCACCTGGGTACTATGATTGTTCAAAATTTCACCTCCAAGAGAGAAGACAATCCAACTCTCCAAAGAGGATTAGGCCCTCAGGGCTGATTTAAGCTTGTTGGCCAGAACTTTCACATATTCAGTCCAGCAGAGCAGGAAAACTCAAGATTTTTTTTTTTTCCTCAGGAAGGGTTTTGTGTCTGTCTGTCTTGTTTATATAAAGAATAACACCGTTCTAGGAAACTCTCAAGCTCAATATATTAGTAACTCAAAGGGGTTTTTTTAGTTCTATGGTTAAACAATACTATCACAGGCAATATTTGTGCACATGAATGAAGATAAGGATGCTCATATACTGATTTAATGATCAGTTTTGTATTTTGCAAACAATAATGTGTTTGCCCCACACCCTGCCCCAGCTCTCCTGCTCTGCCCAGAAGACAGACAAAATGAAATCAACCATCTGAAAACAAGCTCGGCCAAAACCAAGAAAACTAAGAATTGCTCTAGCCACTAAAGATGCCACCTTCATAAAGCAATAATCCCTTTGTTGAACTAAGTTTTGATTCTCTCTTTATAAGCAAGATTTTTTCTATCTGGGATGAATTAAATTCCATCCCTGTATTTTTATCTACTGCCTGCATATAGACAAAAAAATACAGAATTACAGAAAAAGCAAAGATTGAATGGAGACCTCAAGACGTCTCGAGTCCTACCCTCAACTCAAAGCAGGGTTAACCTGAGCTTAATTAACTAAATCTGAATTTAAGTCAGATGAGGCTGCCTGCCCAGGGTCCTGTCCAGTCAAGATCTGAAAGTCTCCAAAGACAGAGATTCTATCACCTCCCTGGGCCACTGCTCCAGTGCTCATTCTCACTGTGAACGCTTTTATTCCTTATTTCCTTACAATTTGTAGATACGAGCAACTAGAAGAATAATTTTTATAACTGATCCAGGCAAACACATATTGAAGAAACTGGCTTCCAAACTGCACCTATAGTTTTTATAATGCTGAAAAATCTGCTAAATAGAATCCATGTTACATACTTCGGTATCTGTGGTCCCCTTTCTGCACGTGTAGTTAATACCCCTGGAGTTCTCATTGGGAAAACAACCAGCTTAAAGAAACCAAACACATTTTATAATTCCACCTATTCAGAATTGTTTGCTGTAATAGTATTTCCAGAGCAACACTTCCCAAACATAGAGAATGCATTAAAAGCTCTACATACCTGTAGTATCTTAACTGCAAGGAACTCCCCAGGAGCAATGTGTTTGGGTTGGCAGACCATCTGCAAGTCATTTTAGTTAAGTACCCATCCGTTTCACATGTGATATTAATATTCACATCTAATTAAAACACATTGAAAGTTTATTAATAAAGATAGGATTGTTTACATGAAAACATGCATTATAAGTCATAACTGCTCGATAAAAGCTAACTGGAGTTTAAAATTGAAATATTCTGACCTGACTATTAAAATGCACCAAAATTATAATTTAAAATCATCTGGAATCTTACCTACTACATATAATTCAGCGTATCTATGATGACATTCCCTATTTTGATGACAACAGTATAATGCGTTATAGAAGAAACTTCCTCTAGGTTTTGTTGCTTTCAAGTTGAAAAGAGTAACTTTGCTTACGCGATCATTCACAAGCGTATACTGACTTTCTGGGATTTCTTCTACTAAATTCAGCCACCAAACAATCTTCTTGGACAATACAATCTTGGTTTTGTTTTTATAGATGCAATGAAAGGAAACGTTAGAACCAACACTGGTCAGTATCTTAGGAGGGAAGTAGAGGATGTCAGCTACACAGAGGGGAAAAAAAGGAATAAAAAAAATCCATTGAGATTAGAATTTGAACAAAAGCCATAAAAGCGTATGTCAACAGAAATATATTATTATTATTATTATTATTATCACCCAGTTGTATTTCTAAATTCCCTACTTCTTAATTCCTATTAACAACTGTAAGGGGAGAAGGGCAGAAAAGATCCTTTGACTATCTCCCTCTGTAACAGGTATTTGTAAATTCTGATAAAAATAACCTTTAATATCCCCAGGCAAACAGGAATTAAATGAGCAAAAAAATCACTGGAGGGTACAGGGAAAGCAATACACAGCAGCACAAGGGAAATAGGGAATTATATGGGTTCCTCTAAATTAAAGCTTGGGAAACTGTATTAACACTGCTGCTTTTTACTCAGCCCACTTTTTTAAGGCATCAGGTCAGGTTATTTAAATACCACAACAAGTACTTGCAATCTATAAAGGGTCAGCTTCTGTAACTCATCTCACAAAGACATACACCACAGATTTTAAAAATGTCCTCAGGTGAAAATGAGAGAAGATCCAAGTAAGAGAAGAGCTATGTTTAGCTTTGGAAAAAAAAAAAATAAATAGTCTAACTATTTGAACCCTGCAAGGATGTTGAAATCATACACCAGCTGAAGTGATACTGGAATGTAGATTTTGAAAGAATGGCTGTTCAGAACTGGACGAGAGGGGACTGAAAAAAAAATAAATTAAAAAAAAAATAATCAAGCTTTCCAGTAGTTACTAATCCTGCTCCTGCTGAAGCCAGCAAGAAATTAGTGTCTCAAAAACTTGTTTTACAATCTCATCGGTGTCCTTATTACCGCATGGTAGCGGTGATATGTAAGTAATTCACTTCAGAATAAAGGCACTGAATTTGCAAAGTATGTAAACAGGTCAGGTACTTAGGAAAGCTCCAGGTGTTTTGTACCTGCTGAAACAGAACAGTTTGCCAAAGATCAACCCAAAGCCAGCATGAAAATCCTTAAAAGGCCAGCTTTGTTTTCCATAGTTGAGGAACTATGTCAGATATTTTAAGATTTTTTCAATCTTAAGGCCTTCTCAGACAGCAGAGCAGACTTACAATACTGTCAGTGTCAAAGACTTTCATCTTAAATATAAACCAGAAAATGAAACTGGTCAGTTGTGCAAAAATGTAACGGAATGATATAACTAAATGATAACTAAACAAAAATATAACTGAAATGATTTCAGCATTTACTCTTGCGGTGTCAATATGTCTCTGTGCTCGTGCTGCACACTCCTTTGGGCCTCCACTGGTTCATCCTAACGTTGGCCCTCTGGAGAAGACACCAATTTGAGCTTCCCGCAGTGAAGAATCCCTCTGTGCTGCTCTCAGGTTTGGCACAAGAGGATTACTTTGCTGGTGAAATGTATCTTTAATACAATTACACATCCCGTAACAGGATTAATACAAAATAATCTAACTGTATCTGTGACAGCTGTTTTACATCCGTATTTCTCAATACACTCATAAACCCTGTCTGAAAATATCAGTACATGTGTACGTGAGAGAGAAAATGTGTATTTACCCCCCAAAAATTCTGAAAGTTATACTGTTACATGCACACACACTTTTTTTTTTTTATTTTCATATATATAGATATAAATGCAAAAGACTAAGGGCCAGTTAGACCTCTAGTCATATAACCAGGCATCCTGTGTTTCATGCTTGATTGCCGTGAGGGTCTGTGTACTTTCAGCTTTCTTGGGAGAGTGCTCCTTCTGCAAAGTTTAGTTATTTCCTTGGTACTTAAATACATACATTACACTATTTAGCACACAGTGAGCAGGCGTACACGTAAGCGCCGAGGTAAAGCATTAGCACTGTCACCTGACAGCTCAGAGGACACCTGTGACAACACACACCAAATCATAAGCAGAGCATGGAAAAACACAATGTAAAATATCCCAAAATCTTTAGGCTGACTCAAAACCATTCAATCTGCCAAGCAGATCAGCAACCCAGATCACTGACCAAGGATCTGCCCAACTAGATTTCTTTCCCTTCCTATATACTCTGACCACGAATAAAGAGCTATTATGGTCTATCATTTTAGCAGGAGCTATGTTGATGTAAGCGACCTCATTAAATCATTCCCTTTACTCACTCTAGGAGAGCTCTTACCATGTGCAAAATGTCAGGAATTCACCACCAATTTGGGTGGTAAATTGATTACAGTATATTAAGATTATATGCTTAACCCTAAACGCATTGGAACTGAGCAACTGGGGCTACCACACAGTTTATTATTGGGGCTCAGCATTACAAACTAAGATGGATTATATGTTAAATCTACAAATCCCAAAATGTGTTCTGCACTTTTAGTTCCGCTACAAAGCCTCACACTAAACTAAAAGTTAGAGAAAGCACATTAGGAGAAAAATCTTCTACTGAGTAGAGGTTAAACGTTGCCAACTGTCTTTGGAAATGGGAAAACTCTTAGAGAAAGAGCTTTTTCTGGGTCTGAGCAGGTGCTCGATGAGCAAGCAAGTGGGCCAGACAGGGAGGTGTCATGGGTGTGACTGTGCAGAACTCTTTTAGGGCACATCGTGTACCAAGGAAGGAGCAGAATCTCAGGCAAAGCCACACAGAAAGAGAAGCAGAAGGGGAAAGAACTTCCACAGGATTTTTTTCAGCCCAACCCATGCATAGGGTACCTCCCTAGATAACACACGCTCCCAAACACTCGTTCCACAAAACGAATCAAACTGGGAAACCAGTTCTATTCCACTACACGAACGTGACTGTGTGTGACCTACCTCCCAGGTTATACAGTGTGCTCCAGTCACTCCAGAACCCTGGACCCCGGTGGTTCCTGCAGCGCACTTGAACTAAGGGTGAAGAATCAAGTAGTGCATTGTCTATGGCCAGTGAGGTTTCTAGAGCAACTCGAACCACCTGTGGGATTATCAGAAGCTGTTGTTGTTGTATAATGAAACAGGAAGAAGAAAGAGACAGAGGGAAGCAAAACAAATACTCTACAGTATAGTTTTTAGGTAGCAAATGGGGTAAAAAAAGCTTTCTTCTTTAAATTTACTGTAAATCTGAATAGGGTAGAAGTTGCATACCTCTGTGGAAAACATGTTATTTCATTAAGGATTGCTAATTAACAGTTGCTTTTTATTCCAGAGCCAGTTGTGTGGTAACAACAGAAAAAGCAATTCACTCATAAAACTATAAATATTGAACACATATGCATGTATCATGGAATTTGGGATTTTCTGAGAGGAGAGGGCTTTGCCTTTAAACTTCACAGAACCTAGTATTTCATCTGAAAAGAAAGATGGGAGTTTGTCTGTAAGACCCAACAGGAGATGAGTCTTTCATCATTGTGCAGTGGCTTTCTCAGAGCAACAGATGTAAAGTCCAGCTCGCCAGTTTAGCTGGACACACCAGTTCAGGAGAAACCAGTGTGCCCTGTCCAGCTCCACCAGATCAGTCACACTGCTCAGCCTACCAGCACCACTGCCCGAGGAGAAGGAGGGTGGTGAGAAATCCTGGGCTCTGTAAGAGACCCACTGACCCACATCATAAAACAAAGTGGGCAGAGCAGACTCACCTGCCAACTGTTTTCACCAGAACTCACAGAGATCCTCACTTCATACTGGAGTGGGTATGGCATCTGCACAGGGGCAGACCAGCAGATCTTCAATTGACCTTTCTCTGCCATTTCTAGGTGCAGGTTCAAAGGAGGTTCGGGCTTTACTGCAGACAAATTAATCAACAAGTTTACCACTAACCTTATCACCTGTGACTGCTGGCAGCAATGGATTTTTATTGATTCAGAAGTCTCTTTCACGCCTTTCCTTTCAACTCAGATTTCAAGAGCTGCTCTACAGCTACTGTGTGACAGTGTAATATCACTGTAAAAGCACACCCTGGCACTGTTATAGGGTTAGTCATAAGACATGCAGTTTGACCTAACGTTTGCCTTAAGACTACATTAATTTCTTGCCTTGGGCCGTGATTTTTCCCAGTAACCAAGCATTAATTTACCTGGTGTTGCTGAAAAGAGGACAGAGGGATGGGAGTGCTGAGCAAAGCTCAGCTCCTTAGGAGACAGGAGATAACATCCTCATATGGTAGACACAAAGAATTTCTAAATATTCCCATCCCTTCCCTCATGATTGTGACTATGAAAGAAGGTCTCCAGGCAGCCACATTAGGGCAAAGTGAAAATGGAGGGTTTCAGAAACTTCCCACAGTGACAAAAAGAACACTCTGGAGAGGGAAATGGATGGGCAATTGAGAATGGTGGTTAGGATTACACCCACTCGTCCTCAGATGGAGAGATGGCATCGCTTTTAAAACTCAAGTCAGTAACTTCTCCATCACACTTTCGTCACTCTCACAATTCAAATTATGGCTGTTCTACTGATGCCACCTGTTCTACTGATATCATCAAGTACAACTCTACATTTCACAAGTATTCACAGCTTTACTTTCAAGATAGTTTTAATTGAGCTAAATCTTGGCAGAACATACACTAATATTATGCATTTTGAAATATACTTCACTAAGCAGAACAAACTAATTATGTAATTTTAAATACTGGCAGCAGCTCTGAATTTTTAATTTTTTTCCTGGAGCATAATTTAAAAGCAGCATGATGAAAAATGCAACCTCTCATCTTCAAAACTAGCCCACTCAGAGACTTTTAACTTACTCTGTCTGCAAAACACATCAGTTAGGAAGTTGATAACATCTCTATTATTTTTTTTCCCCACAGCTGACAGAGTCCCTGTCTTTTCAAAATTTTTCCAAGATCTGCAATAACTGTGCGTTTTGGATAACAACACATATCAAATTCATAATGTCAATACAGTTTTAACTTGATTAAATACAGAGGAATGTTTTCCAACTTGGAAAAAGCTGGTATTGTATGTGTAAGGAGGACAACAGAGTTGCTTGAGAGAAGAGGTGGTTTTATTTGCTAACTAACTTTAGGAACAGATTCTTTTCCCCCTCACTTGTTAATTTAAAGTCCTCAGGAACACAGATAAGCTCCACCACCATGCCAGACTCAGGCACAGAGAAGTCCCAATTAGAAAAGAAAGCTCAGACGTGTTGACAGCCTGGCCTTTGCTCAGAATGGGTTTGTACTAGAGCCCAGACAGGCATTAGGCAGCTCCGAAGCGCGTACAGCATCACTCTGAGCAAGTGAGACAGCACCCGGAAGCCTTTTCCTGTTCCATCTGTGCCCTCCTTTGCCAGCAGAGACATCCCGCTGCTCTTCTCCACGACAAAAAAAAAGCTTTAAAATATACATTATACTTACCTATGTCTATGGGTTTGACTGACATCAAAGGTGACCACAGAGGTGTTACACCCATCATCATCTTCAGCCACATGATGTAAGTGGAGTTGAGTCTCGGAGAAGGCACAGAGCACTCACACTCATCGTAGTCACTACAGTCACACTGAGCCACCACAACGGTCCCCTTCAGAGAGCTCGTAGATACATCTCCCAGTGACAGCTCGGATCTACAAAGGAAAAAAAAAAACCAAAAAAAACCATAAACCAAAACAAACCAGCATTTCTTTCTATAATCTCAATAGAGACAGCTTACCCATCTGGATAAGATTTTTTAAAAACAAGTCAAAAAGGTAGTAATTGTAACTAATTGCTTTTACTTTGCCGCTTCTCCCTTTTTAAATGCTTTCCAAGGAAAGTTAAGATGATTTCATGAGAAGTATTTCTGAGGTTTGACTTCAAAACAAATGAGTTACAATATACCTGTAGTTTAGTCAGACTGGTTTCTCATTCCTACTGGTATCTATTACTAGATACTCCTCAGGCACGCAAAGTTAATTTACCTTGCAGGAGACTAATTGGCAGCTCTCTGTCACCCCCATGGAGATTACATTCTAATTCCTATTCACAAGGTGCTGAAACAAAACCTAAACAATTTAGCATTCCTTCCAGCTGCTGCTACAATTAAGCATTACAAGTAATATTATTATCAAAACAATTATTCCAGCAAAAAACAAGTTTTGGAATAACAAAAGGCTTGACTCCACCATTCAAAACATATTTTAGTAGTCATTTACAACAACTTATAGTACTTGAAAAATGAACATACATATATATACCTGTGTCTTCCAAAAGTCTTAACATTATACACTTAATTCCAAGATAAGGCTTTAATTATTTTTGGGCCCAGCATGTTTGTCTATCAGAGAGTCTGATGTTTCCTAGGAAAGCAGATTATTTACTGACATTCATTACTACTATTGTCTGGGACAGGCTTACGGAAAGTCTTAAGTAAGTAACTTACTGCATTTTGCTTTTATTGCTTCTCAGAGTAAAGCCCATGGGACTATATTTGAAGGTTCAGATTTAGTTTCAAGGGGAGAGTTGCCTTTTTTATTTTCTTCCTTTCCTGAGAGTTTAACACACACAGGTTTTGATCACATAATCCACTGCAGAAATTGTAGGGTCTAAGAAACTTTTTGAAGTTTTAAACAACTAATAGCTGCATGAGAATAATATGTGTTTCATAAAGAGTGTAATTAGATTTTCTAATAATATAATTTCAATACATTTTAAATGAAATAAATTACAAAGTAGCATATACTGCTGGAAGCAGTCATGCATGGGCTTTGAGCAACCCGGTCTGGTGGGAGCTGTCGTTGGAACTCGATGAACTTTAAGGTCCCTTCCAACCCAACCATTCTATGATTTTATGATTCTGTTTCTTGATGCTCGCAAATGTTTTATAGGACATACATTCATACTGAAATACAGACCATCATATTTAGTTTATATCTCCAAAACACACACAACTTTCCCTGGGTCAACTTCAAAAAGCAGCATGAAGAAGACCCATACTGCTTTCCATGTACACTGTAGTACACAGATGCTTTTTATATATGTTTTACAGGCATTTTTTGAGAAAACCTCATGTGTACGATTACTCTTTTATACTTGTTTTCAATCTTCACTGACTTTAGTCAATATATTCCCAATTTATGAAATAAAAAACACATAAGTGGGCAAAAAGCTGCTTCTATTCTGAGAGCAGCCAGCAGTTCCCAAAGTATTCTTCATTCTCATTTCTATTCCACATGAATTCTTTAGGGTCTTTCAAACACAAATAAAAATTTATGGTACAATGTAGGTATTCAGTGACACAGGTCTCCTTAAGGTACTGAATTTAATAGTGTGAATATTTTCTAGCCAAACTGCTCACAGCAGCAAAGCCAAGACAAATTCTGACAGTTAAGCCATCCTGGATTCTTTCCTGCTTTTGACATTTTATCCTTACCAGGGAGAAAAAAAAAAAAGAAAAAAAAAAAAGCAGCTTATGTTCTGAATTGTTCTGAAGTAATTTTTGAATTATTTCTATATAGTAAGGGGGTTGTTTTACTAATTCAGAGAACGAAACTGAATAGATTAAGAACCTTTCTGTAAAGGTTTGTATATAGTTTTATAGTTGGTATGATTGATTGTAATACTTGAATTCAGGAAGTGCAGAGAACTCTACATTAGAGGAGGAGAAAGGACAGGATTTTCTGCTTTTTTGGGGGGTTTTAGTCAATTTGGTTACTAGCACATTTAACCAACTGCAGAGCACAGGGGAAATGATTCACTGAGCCTGTTACCAAAATCTGCCCAATTTAAAAAGGAAAAGGTTGGGAGCAAACAAAGGGCTGATGAATTATAGGGGAAAAGTGTGTGTGAATCACACTCTCTGGGACTGCCAGGGAATCCACTACGTACACACACATGGATCTCCCTAAATGGGACCCCCCTCATCAACATACACTTGTTATGCATCCACCCTGTTTTTAGGATACACTTAGAAGCTGGTAATGCAAGGATTTTCAATACCATGCCCTCACAGCAGCTGTACTCAGCAATAATGACCCCAATAAGCCATGCACTTACATATGAATATATAGTTTACATTTATTAGTGCTACCGTCAGGCAATACTTACATTCCTAAAATAATTTTTACCGGGACTCATAGACTTTAGACAAGAATTATGGAACTTTATGCTAATGGTATCTGGCATCAGCACACAGGATACAGCTTTTAAATTACTTGGAATATTTTTGTTTTTATAGTTGTGGCTCCCCTCCTTTTCTTGAATTTCCTTTCAAAGACTTTGTAGAATTTTCTTTTAAGTTTTTCAGCCTTCTATTGTTGCTCACAGATTTTATTAGCCTCCAAAACCCCATAAGAATGCAGTCTTTTCATCAAACCATGTCTTTAATCTGGAAAGCTGTAACCACCCCCCTCCATCTTTCTCCTAATCATTCCTGGTAACTTTTTCCATTTTTAACCATCAAATTAAGCTTATTTGTACCCAGACGAGACACGTGTACAGGGGGAAAAGATGCTAGAGAGCTCTTCCCCATGTTGTGTTGTGCCAGTACTATGTTCCAAGGCCACTTATTTGGGAGTAAACAGGCACGGGACTGAATTTGGGATAAGGGAATACATCAATGGAGGACATGATCATAAGGGGGACCCACATCAACTTATTCCAAATTGCCAAGCCTAGGCTAAAAGTATGAGACACAAGAAAAACAACAGAAAGCCAAAGTATTTTGGAGAATGCAGCAGCCTGGGCTTACAGGAGCAGCCCGTCTTCTTCACTTTGGCTGCACATGGATCCAGTCACAGAATAACCAGTTCCTGAACTGGAGATACTGACTTCACAGGAGCTTATGCATATAAATCCCTCGCAAGTTCCAAGAGAGGTCAGTGCCTTCGTTCAGCAGAATGAGAGAGAAATTTGGGGTAAACTTAAAACAAAGCAAGGGACTATTAAAAAGTGGAGTTTTCCATCAGAACTGCAGCATGCTGAGAGAAGCTATAAATCCTGGTTCAACAAGCACTTTACATCAGGCAACAGTGATCAAATCTAAGCCAGATCCAAACTGTGGTGGGGGGAAGGAAAGAAAGAGGGCTTATAAAGTATATACTGTGTCCTCATTTGGTTTTATAGTGCTGGCTGCTGGAATGGGAGAGATTTGTCTTGGCAAAGAGAGGAAGGCAAAGACCAGATCGGTACGAAGTAGATGAAGTTCTGTGAGCAGATTACTGGAGCCTACCTCTGATATTCAAGAGAAAACTAGTGAACTGGACTTCAGTTTTCAGCTGGCAGAGAAGGGTGGGACAAGGCGTAAAGGCAAGGGGACTTCAAGCTGGAAACATGGGACTAAACATAAGACACTGCAGAAGAGGGGAAAAAAAAATAAATACTGCATGCCCTAAACCACAGAGGTAATTAACATTGCAACAGGGGCATGTGTCCAAGGCTTGCTTTTCTTTTCCACTCCAAACACTGCACTTTTCAGTTGTGCACAGATAGTTCTTCTAGTCAACACCTTAACGCCTCCTAACTGTTTTGTATTTTGGTGCACAATTCAACCATACTTCAGAAAGAGTTGTTACTCCTGGTGAATTAACCTGTGGCCCTGTGGTGAACTTTGAGACTTCAAATTAGACACTCTAGAATATCTTTACTGAATTTCAATCAATTTCTTGCAATTGGAACACCTAACCCAAAACAAAATGTCAAAGTTGTTTTAGGAAGAAATACATTAACTTCAGGAAAGTACAATATAACATTTAGGTATCTATGAGGCATGTCAGAAATAAGGTCACCATTGTAACTCTGGTTGCAGTATTTCTTTATACTGTGCTTGTGCAAGCACTACCTTCGTTAGGAACTGATGGAGCAAAGCTCCCTGGGGTTCTAAGGATTTTCAATAATTGTATCTCAATGTATTTGATATATAACAGCTGTAGGACAACACTTATTTGAATAAGTTGTCCCTTAAACTGCAGAACATCTGATGGCTGCTCAGGAGAGGGTAAGTCCCCAATGAAAGGTTAATGGTCTCCAGCTGAAGAAGGTTCAACGGATAACTGATGCACTTGACCGAGCCACCAGTCTTGAGGCAAACTGCATGATTTATCCTTAAAAACAAGGCAGCCTTAGTCCAGAACTGAAGGAGAGCCTCACAGGTGCTTCAAATAGGTCAGAAATATGAGTACGGCCTATACATCACCATCTGTTGAAAGGGCAAATCATAATCAGTGCTCAAAATTAAACTGGGAGCATTCATCTGTGTCACTACAACAGGATCCCTAAGGCTAAGTGATTTCAGTTAATGTAATTAACCATCAGGGTATACAGCATTCCTAGAATACATACAACTGGAAAGATCATTTACTTTTGGTAGACAATTAACCTAATTTGTGTAATTAAGTTTCAGAATACTACTTCTCCTCCCAAAGACGTGCTGGTAGGGAAGGTAAAAGCTCCATCATTGCCCTTGCTCCAGCCTCTTAGAGAACTCTGTCATAGCACTGTTTTGGAAAAAACAAAACATTTTCTATTCAAAGTAACTTGATACCATTTACAAGCAAGAAAACTGTGGATGTGTAAAATAAGAGGATACTTCTTTAATGCTGAAAAAATTCAAAGCTGTTGAGGACCCAGGCTTTTTTGTTGTAGATTCTTCTAGGTCATTTTTGTACATTGCCTGTCCTATATGTGAGAACTCTGGCTTTGTCTCCAGACTCCCTGGGAGTAACACATGCCAGGAATGCATATTTTTAAAACTGGGAATGTTTTCAAGGTATTTTGGCTCATGTGAATAAAATGTTAAGGTATCAGCAAGCCAACCAGGAAACCTATCACCTCACCAAAATTTGAAATGCTTTGCTAGCTGTTCCCCCAGAACACAGGGACCCAAAAAGAAAATGATTAATATGAAATCTGGGAAGCGAAACAAGTTTTCCAACGTCAGGGACTGCATCTTGCCTTTGCAGAAAAAAGTAACTGAATACAGAAATGCCACAAGGATTCTGGTGAGGCTATAGGGCCCACATGACACTGAATTCCCTTCATAATACAAAGAACCTCTTCATCCCAGCTGGGACTCAAATCTGTTGTTCCATGGATGTTAGGCATACCAAAAAAAAAAAAAAATTCAATACAGAGATTACTGCACTAGGCTTACTGGCAAAGTTTCTTCTATTGCATTTGAGACTGGATGGAACAGAGAGAAAGCCAGATCTAATTCTTCCACAAACACATATATAATGGTATTTCAGAAATTAAAGTAATGAGAAACACTGGAAATGGGAAGCCACTCAAAATCTGATTTCAGCTTTAATCATGGAATGGTTAGAGTTGGAAGGGATGTTAAAGATCATCCAGTTCCACCCCCTGCCCTGGGCAGGGACACCTCCCACCAGCCCAGGTTGCTCCAAGCCCCCTCCAACCTGGCCTTGAACCCCTCCAGGGATGGGGCAGCCACAGCTTCTGGGGGAAACCTAACCAACCATATTTAATACCAGTTAATACACTCACTTTCTACCCTGACTACAGGGATAATTTGTGGCCAGTGATATCTGGTCTTTCAAGTATAAGTCATCACCTGTAAATTCAGATAATTCAACTGTTCTATATTTAGCCTGTTTCCCAAGAAAATTTGGTCAAAAGCACAGAAGAGACAGAATCAAGGTCATAGCTTTAAAATTAAGCAATTTTAACAGCAAAGATATTTTAGGAAGTCAACACTGATTTCATGAAAGCATTTTAAGAAACATGGGAAGGACAGAGGAGGGGCACCCCCCATTCCAACCATTTCTCATTCAAAGACAGAAAGATAAACTCTCCTTATTTCCAAAGATTACTTTTAGATAACACAAAGGTATAAAATACCATCTGCTTGCAAAGCTAATTCTACCACTCTGCTACAAGCCTGAGAGGCAGCTTGAGAGAAATTTAACAGTGTGTACTTACGCAGCATAGAAAAGATTAACCTTCAAGTCAGCTCTCAAGTACAACTTCAAAAACCGCAGGCTACAAACCAACAGGTCCAGCTTGCCTTTAATCCAACATTCAATGTTCCAGTTCGAATCTGAACAAAAGAAAGGGATTAAACATTTCTGAACTATATTAAAATAAAAACAAACCACAAAAAAACCCAAAAAACCCAAACTACTAAACCAAAACCAACTCAAGAGCCAGGATAAAACTCACTCACAAAGAGAATACAAGCAACAGACACTCATGAAGGTGAAGCTGGACCACAAGTGTGCAAATATTTGTGAATAATTCTTGCTGAATTGGGCATCAGTATATGCCCTTTAACACTTAAAAGGCTAACAACCAGTGTGAAACTGCTGCAATCTCATTATTAGAGAAGGAGTATATTTTACCTGGCTTTATGGATAAGGCCACAAGGGGAAGAAAGAAATTAAGCTGCTGGTGGTGGTGGAAGGTTTTGCTACTGTTAACTGGTAGAGGCTCTATGTGGCTGTGCAGTGTGACGTTGTGCACACGCAGGCAGCTGTACTGCATACACAACAGCAAAAAATTAGCGTGGTAGTCTTTAACGGAGATTTATTTGTTCCATTGGACAGTTCTTGTAAAATGAAATTCTACTCTACTGAGGTCAGTGAGATTCCTGCTGCTGATAGCAGTATGCCAACAGGCCGGTATGCTGCTCACAGACTGGCTTAAAGCAAGAGAAAAACAGCCTAGGAAAAAATAATTCAACTATAATCCATGTACAGGTATTTATTAAGGCATCAAAATCCAGGCAGAAAAGATCTCCACTGCCTTCTGAAGGAGTTTAAAGCCCATATCCACAAAAATATTTAAAATACTTCTCATAGTGTCTAAACACCTTTGAATATCTGGGCTTACGTCCTTGTATGCAGTGATACATATTTTATTCAGAATTCCCCAAAGAAGACAGACAACTGTTTTTTTTTTCCCCTTTGAAATTTTGCTATACAATTTCCTTCAGCTTCCACTATGGACTTCTGTGATAAAGGATTTCACCATACTATGTTGTCTGCTCTGGATAAAAATGAATACCCATTAATGCAACCCACCCACCCAACC